>JACEIK010001271.1:167649-218387 GCA_018107945.1 Datura stramonium
GGTTCAGTTATCTTGAGTTTAGTTATGTTATAGTAAGTTGATATCAATTACAGGTTGTAGAGTTCCAAGTTATATTTATCCTTTATATGTTTATGTGCTAAGTTAGTTATTACAGGATTGTTATCTCATGGTTACAGTTTCAGCCTCAAATACCAGTACCTTTCATTTGTACTGACGTCCCCTTGCTTGGGGACCTGCGTTCGTGCCACAGGTGCAGGTAGAGGTCAGGATGGCCATTTGAGTAGAAGTTCGTGAGATCAATAGATTGTTGGTTTGCTCCTTTCTTCCTGGAGCTAGGGCTTAGTTATTTATGCCTTAGTTTTGAGATGCGGTTATGGTTAGGTCGGAGCCCTGTTCCGACCATCAGTTAGTTTACTCTTTAGAGGCTTTGTGGACTTAGTGTGTACAGTGTTATTCAATTTGTGCCCTCGTCGCCTAATTGTTGCTTGGTTTAGCACACTAATTGCCTTGGTTGCATTTCGATTGTTTATCCCGTATTGTTGAGACCTTATGGGTCTAGTTTATTCTTCAGTTGATTATGACAGGTGTCCTGGATGGCCTAAGTGTTATAGTTATAGATGTCATATAGGCGGCTTCTCAATCAATCGTGAAACGAGTGCCAGTTGCGCCCTACCCCATTTTTGGGGCGTGACAGCAGGTGTGGCCGGGGTCACACGGGCCAGTGTCTATCAGGTACAAGTATTCGTGTATGGAAAGATCGGACACATGCTTCGAGACTGCCCAACAGTGAGGTAGGATCATGAATGGGCTTGATGCCCAGCTTCTAGTTCCGCAGCCCCACCCGTACGCTCAGCAAATCAGGGAGCATCTGCTAGCACAGGTGGCTGTCAGTGCTAGAACAAATTCTATTCCTTAGCATCCCGCCAGGACCAGGAGGTCTCCTCGAATGTAGTCATAAGTATGTTACGAGTTTTCCATATTTATGTTTATTGTTTGCTAGATTTGGAGGCTACCTTGTCTTTTATGACACCTTATATGGCCAGTAGCTTCGAAGTCAGTCCCGAAGTCTTGTCAGAACCCTTCTCAATTTCTACTCTAGTAGGTGACTAAGTTATCGCTAGACGGGTGTATAGAGGTTACCCGGTCTCAATCCATCATAAAGTCACCTCAGTAGATTTGATAGAGTTATCCATGACCGATTTTGATGTAATCCTCAGCATGGATTGGCTATTTGCATGATATTATTCAGTTAATTGTATAACCCGAGAAGTATAGTTCAGATTTTCGGGTGAGCCCGTCTTTGAATTGAAGGGTAGTTCAGTTGTGCTTGTAGGTTATTTCATTTCCTACCTTAAGGCCAGAAAGATTATTTCTAAAGGTTGTGTGTACCATCTAGTTAGGGTTAAGGATGTTGATTCTGAGACCCTAACTATCCAGTTAGTTCCAGTAGTACGTGAGTATCCAAAGGTCCTTCCTGATAATTTGCCGGGAATACCTCCCAAGCATGAGATTGATTTTGGTGTTGACCTTTTTCCCGACACGCAATCTATTCCTCCCTACAGAATGGCTCCAGCTGAGCTAAAGGAGTTGAAAGAATAGTTGAAAGACTTGTTAGATAAGGGCTTAATTAGATCGATAAAGTTCCCATGGGGTGCACCAGTTCTTTTTGCCCGAAAGAAAGATGTTCTCTTCGAATGTGTATTGATTATCAGTAATTAAACAAGGTCACAGACAAGAACAAGTATCCTCTACCCAGGATTGATGATTTATTTTACCAACTTCAGGGTGCCCAGTGTTTTTCAAAGATAGACCTCAGATCCAGGTATCACCAGCTAAGGGTTCGGGAGAGTGACATCCCGAACACAACCTTCAGGATGCGGAATGGTCATTATGAGTTTGTACTTGTGTCTTTTGGACTAACGAATTCTCTTGCAGCTTTTATGGACGTGATGAACAGGGTGTCCAAGCCATACTTGGATATGTTCATGATTGTGTTCATTGATGACATCTTGATATACTCTCCGAGCGAGGAGGAGCATGACGCTCATTTGAGGGTGGTGTTATAGACTCTTGGAACGCCAATTGTATGCCAAATTCAGGAAGTGCGAGTTTTGGTTGAACTCTGTAACGTTTTTGGGCCATGTGGTATCAAGTGAGGGTATAAAGGTGGATTCTCATAAAATAGAAGGGGTGAAGAATTGGACTAGACCATTGAATCCTTCTGATATTCGGAGCTTCTTGGGTTTAGTTGGCTACTATAGAAGGTTTCTCTTCTATTGAAGCACCATTGAACAAATTGACTTAGAAGAAGGTGAAATTCCAATGGTTGGAGGTTTGTGAGAATAGCTTCCAAGTGTTGAAGGGTCGACTTACTTCAGCACTAGTGTTAACTCTACTAGACGGCACCAATGGGTTCATGGTGCATTGTGATGCTTCAAAGATCGAACTTGGGTGTGTATTGATGCACCACGGAAAGGTTATAGAAGTTTATGAGAAGAATTACCTGACCCGTGATCTTGACTTGGCCGCAGTGGTATTCGCCTTGAAGATATGGCGACATTTTTTGTATAGGGACCGCATAGATATATTTATGGACCAAAATAGCTTACAATATGTGTTTTCACTCATAAAGATATCAATCTTTGCCAAAGGAGGTGGTTTGAGCTACGCCGGGACTATGATATAAGTTTCCTTTACCATCCGGGTAAGGCTAATGTGATAGCGGATGCAATTAGTAGGCTCTCTATGGAGAGCGTGTCTCATGTGGATGAAGGGAAGAAGGAGCTAGTGAAGGATGTGCATCGACTCGGAAGGTTGGGAGTTAGGTTTGTTGACTCGGCCGATGGCAGTGTTGTTGTTCAGAATGGATCAGAATCGTCCTTGGTGACTGATGTGAAAGCTAGACAAGATGAGGACCCAATTTTGGTAAAGTTGAAGGAAGTCGTTCAAAATCATAAGGTAGAGGTATTCTTCAAAGGGGGAGATGGTGTGCTTCAGTACCAGGGTTGCTTATGTTTTCTGGATGTGGATGATTTAAGGAGCTGGATGTTGTATGAGGCTCATGGATCGAGGTATCTATCCATCGAGGTACCTCCAAGGTGTACCATGACTTACGGGAAATCTATTGGTGGAATGACATGAAGGACTTCACAGAATTCGTAGCTAAGTGCCCAAACTGTCAGCAAGTAAAGGTTGAGAACTAGAGACCGGGAGGTGTACTTCAAGATATCAGCATTCCTACTTGGAAGTGGGAAGAAATTAATATGGACTTCATCACAGGTTTACCTCATACTTGCCGGCAACATGACTCCTTTTGGGTTGTAGTGGATAGGTTGACCAAGGCTGAACATTTTCTACCAGTAAAAACCACAGATTTGACGGAGGATTATGCCAAACTATTTATTTGGGAGCTAATATGATTGGATGGAGTGCCCTTATCCATTATTTTAGACAGAGGTACCCAATTTACCTCTATATTTTGGAGGTCGATTCAAAAGGGCTTGGTACATGGGTTAAACTCAGCATAGTATTCCACCTGCAAATAGATGGTCAAGTGGAGCAGACAATTCAGACCCTCGAGGACATATTCAGGGCATGCATGATTGACTTTTAAGGTGGTTGGGATGATCACTTGCTCCTTATTGAGTTTGCCTACAATAACAGCTATTATTCTAGTATTCAGATGGCGTTGTTCGAGGCTCTCTATGGGCGGAGATGTAGATCGTCCATTAGATGGTTTGAGATTGGTGAGGCAGTAATGATAAGGCCAGATTCGGTTCATGAGGCAATGGAGAAGCTTCAGTTCGTATGGGACAGGTTGAAAATTGGTCAGAGTCGTCAAAAGTCCTATGTCGATGTGAGAAAGAGGGAATTGGAATTCTAGGTAGATGATTGGGTGTTCTTGAGGGTATCTCCCATGAAGGGAGATGCAGTTTGGAAAGAAAAAAAACTTAGTCCTAGCTATGTTGGCCCCTATCGGATTGTGAGAAGAGTGGGCAAGGTGGCGTATGAATATGAGTTGCCCTCAGAGTTATCTTCCGTGCATCCTGTGTTTCATGTGTCGCTCTTAAGAAGTGTTTGGGTGACCCAACTCTAGTTTTCTTGGCGGACAGTTTTAGTGTAAAAGAAAGTCTTAGTTACAAGAAGGCTCTAGAAGAAATACTGGATCGTCAGGTTTGAAGGCTAAGGAACAAGGAAGTAGCTTCAGTTAAAGTTTTATGGAGGAATAAGCAGGTTGAATGAGCTACATGGGAGGCCGAAGCGGATATGATGTCTAGATACCGACAGTTATTTTCTACCGGCTCAATTTCAGCTTGAGGTATAAGTTTGGCACTCAGACTCTATTTAATTTTCATGTTCAGTTCATGTGCTCAAGTTTCTTTTATGTGTATGGATGTTTGTATGATTCGTGAATTCAGTTCAACTATGTAGTTTGAATTGGAGGTAGTCATTCTGTCAGTTTTCGATTTAAATGATCAGTAGTTGAATATGATAATTGCATTTCTCTGCTTTTCAGTATGTTTTCCAACATTCGGGAACAAATGTTCCCAAGGGGGAGATTTGTTATACCCCAAAAGCCCAGAGATCAGACCCGGGAGTTGAAATGGGGAAAAGTTTAAAAACTGGCACTAGGCACAGAATGAGTCGTGAGATGACCCGTTGGTGCAGCCCACGAGTCGTGATGTGACTCATGGGGAGGCGAAGTGAGGAGTTTTGAATTTTGGAGAATTGTGTTTCCACTGACATGACCACGACTCATGGTCAAGACCCACGAGTCATTAGGTCAATCATGGGTGAGTAAGGAAAGAAAGGAGAAGAATGGAGTCAGTGGACTTGACAGAAGGACCCCACGAGTCATGGTCAGTCCCCACGATTCGTGGGGAGAGTCGTGGTTAGCTAACTAAGGAATTAATTGACATGGAGGCAGTGTACATAATGGGTGGTGACCACAAGTCATAGTCACCGGTAACGACTCATGCGGTAGCCCGTCATGAGCCCAAGTGAATAGATGAGCAGTGTACTTGACGGACGACTCCACGAGTCGTGGCCCAGGGTAACGAGTCGTTAAGACCCTCATTGGGACCACCTGACAATTATTTTCTGCGAATTTAGTAAGGGCTTTTTTGTAATTCCTAAGTTCCGAAGGCCTAAACTACGTCGTTTTGAGATTTGAATAGTGACTTTTAAAGGGGTTAAGTTCATTTTAGGCCTTATTCATTCATGCATGCAAGGTAGAAGACTAGAGAGGGTGATCAAGCCTAGCATTCATTAATTTCTCTTCAATTTCCTATTCAGCATCTAAAGAAGTGTAAGAATCAGCTACCAACAGGTATGTAGGGTTATGAATGGGTGATTTCTGTCACACCCATGCCCAATCCCTCTCTAAACCATGAGAATTCTATGTCTAATTTATGGGGTTTCAACCCAAATACATGAAATTCTTATTTCTATATATGGGTATGATTTAATTATGATTCTACTATTGAATAATGAAGAATGGGAAATTTTGATAATGTTTTGAATTAAAAAATTATGTTTCTAGTTTTATGAATTAAAAGCCCATTGATGAGATGTTCATGAAAGATGAGATTTGTGATGAATGTATGATGATGATGAGCTATTATGGTGAAAATCATGTTTAAAAGCTACCCATGTTTATAATGATGTTTTCGATATGAATTCGGTATTATCAAGAATGATAAAGCTTTGGGAAATGTCCCCATGCTAAGTATGAAGTATGATTTCTAAAACTAAGCTTACCACATGGTTTTAGAGCGAAGGCTCCCAATTATATTTTCAGTTTGTGGTATGTTTTGAGCTAAAGCTTCTCATATGCATGATTTTATCTTTGAGATGTATTTGATTATCGAGCTTCGTCAATAGACGATGTTGAGCTTCGTTATAAAATGATGTAGAGCATATGCATGTTTTTGGAAGTAGTGTCTAGCACCGAGTAGGCTAAGGGTCGACCACCCTATGCCTTAGATCTACGCGCCAATGTGGTTGAGACTATTATATATTACTTTGGGACCTCCCTTCTGAGCTATCATCGGCCCTAATGGCCCACAAGTTTGATATCGATATCATGGTATCGTCCCTATCCCCAGCAAGGCTTTGAACGGCTCTACCCACTTAAGTGTGATAGTTAGGACCACGTAAGCTCTATCGTGGTATGCCGGTTAAAAGACGAGTCTCCCATTGTTCCTCATGATTTCAGTTATGCATGTTCATTACTCATGAGATTTACGTATATAAGCATATTCTAAAGTAGGTTTGACTCAATGTTTAGCTTTACTTATAAATATCAGATTTCAACTTTGAGTCAATTGATTATGTTATGATATGTTATGATGTGATATGTTATGTTATGATGAGATCATGATTTCAGAAAGAATGCATGCAAGCCCTACTCTCAGATTCTTGATGTTTATGTTTACATTATGCATTGTCTTAAATAATTTTATTAACTTAAGCAGTTTTTACGTACCTTGCATACTCAGTACATTGCACTTACTGACCACATACTCTATGTTGTATTGATCATGATACAAGACCCGACTCTCAGATTCAACCCCGCTCATAGCTCGACTTCAGAATTAGCATCTTTGTGTTGGTGAGTCCTCATCTCATGAGGACTAGACTACTCAGATTTCCTTATGTATTTTTAGTTTCAGCTTGTTGAGTTAGTTGCGGGTCTTGTCACAACAACTCGTCATGTTTAGAGGCTTTTCAGACGTACGGTTTTATACAGCTTCGGATTGTGTATTTTGATGTTATGTTTAATTTTAGACTTTCGCNATATTATTGATTTTTCAGTTTCTTTGATTGAGATAGACGTATGCTTATGCCATGGGTCGACTTGGGGTCCCTCGAGGCTCCTTGTCCCGTGTTGCAATCCGGGCCTCTGTTTGGGTTGTGACATTAAGCATTAATTATTCTAGCGATACATATGATTCCATAAAAAGAGCCATAATGGTCAAACGTCATAGCACAAGTACATATACACAAATAAATTTAGGAGAGTTATCATTTTACACAAACTAAATTCAACTCACAACATTCTTTATTTGATTGCTCTTACACCTCCTATATTCCTTCCAGCTAACCAAAAAGACTCAAAAAAATAAAACAAAAACCCTAAACATGCTGATTCTACTAGATAAAGAACACCGGAGGGAAAAGACATCCGCCAAGAAAAACCCTAGGGTTATGTTCAATAAAAACCAAGTACAACACCACCCCTATCAAAAAAATAATGTTGCGTACTCGACGCGTATCAAAAGTAAAATATGGGAATAGGGAATATACCTGCGCGTCCTAGATGCCTGTGGTTTGGTCAGTGGGGGCTATGGTCGCAACCCAAAATCCTTAGTAGCTGGAGTCTCAGACTCAACTCCAGCCTCGATAGTAGTGGCATTGATTGTGGCCAGTACACTCTCGTAAGCTGTACACATGGGGGCAATAGGCTTTCAAATGAAATTCATCTAATTCATTCAACTGATGAATCCTCAAGTTGACCGCATCAACCCAATCAAGATTCATCTTCTTGAGTACCCATATGGCTTTGTGCTCGAGCTCTATCGGTAGATAAGATGCTTTCCCATACACAAGCTGATAAGGAGACATACCTATAGGGGTCTTGAAGGTAGTCCAGTGTGCCCATAAGGCATCATCTAACTTCACAAACTAGTCCATTCTATTAGAATCCACAGTCATTGCTAGGATGGTCTTTATCTCTCGGTTGGAGGCCTCAACTTGACCACTAGTTTGTGGGAGGTAAGGAGTTGCCACCCTACGCTTCACCCCATATTTTTCAAGAAAAGTTCGAAACAACCGGTTGCAAAAGTGCAAACCCCCTTCACTAATGATTGCTCTAGGAGTCCTAAATATTGAGAAAATGTTCTTCTTTAAGAAAGTTGTGACACTCTTGCCTTCATTATTGGGAAGCGCAACAACCTTTATTCACTTAGATACATAGCCTATAGGTACAAGTATGTACTTCATCCCATTTGAGCTAACAAATGGGCCCATGAAGTCAATGGCCCATATATCAATCAACTCAATGACAAGGATAGGAGTAAGAGGGATCTTATGCCTTCAATGACAAGGATGGGAGTAAGAGAGAGTTCATTCCTTCGTGATATGCCTCCTTGCCTTTCACATGCATCAAATGCCATTGCGAAATCATGTGCATCTTTGTGAATAGTTGGCCAATACTACCCATATTGCAGAATTTTGCGAACTATGATTACCCCCAACAGAGGATGAGTGACAAGCCTCCAATATTCTCAACATCTAAACCTCGGGCATGCATCTCCAGACTACCCCATAAACATACATGCAGAATAAGTAAGGTTCATCCCAGAAAATCATTCGCACATCAGACAAGATCTTTTTTCTCTGGTGAAAGGATAAATCTTTCAGTACCACATCACTCACCAGATAATTAGCAAAGTCCACATACCATGGAATGAGATCATGTGAAGCAGCCAAAATCTGCTCATCGGGAAATAAATCATCTATATAAAGCTCATCTCTGAGTGTTGCATCTAACTCCAATCTCAAAATGTGATCAACCACTTGATTTTTGATCCCCTTTCAGTCCTTAACCTCAAACTTGAACTCTTGCAGCAACAATACCCATCTAATCAAGTGTGGTTTGGCATCCTTCTTTTCCATCAAAAATCGTAGAGCTTCATGGTCTGTATAAACTATCACTTTAGTTCCAAGCAAGTAAGCCCGAAACTTCTCAAATGCAAATACCACATCTAATAACTCTTACTTAGTCACGGTGTAACTTTTCTGAGTTGCATTAAGCGCCTTTCTAGCATAATATATCGGATGAAAAATATTCTCATATATTTGGCCCAAAACAGCACCCAGTGCCACTCTGCTAGCATTGCACATCACCTCAAATGGTAAGGACTAGTTAGGTGCAACTATGATCGGAGCAGTGGTCAATTTCTCTTTCAAGCACTCAAAAGCCTTCAAGCATGCATCATCAAATAAAAACATCACTTCTTTCTCAAGTATCTTGCACAAGGGATGTGCAATCTTAGAGAAATCCTTGATGAATATCTGATATAACCCAGCATGATCTAGAAAGCTTTGAACACCTTTCATAGAAATTGGAGGTGGTAGTCTAGCTATTACATCGATCTTGCTATGTCCACCTCAATGCCCTTACCCGAAATCCTATGACGGAGCACTATACCTTCCTTGACCATGAAATGGCACATTTCCCAATTAAGTACTAAGTTGGTCTCTTCACACCTCTATAGCACCTTGCTAAAATGTGCAAAACAATCATCAAAAGAGTCACACACCACCAGAAAGTTATCCATAAAAACTTCAATGGTGTCCTTCACCATGTCATAGAATTTAGACATCATACAGTACTGAAAAGTGGTAGGTACATTACATAACCTGAATGGCATCCTTTTGAAGGCAAAAGTCCCATAGGGGCATGTGAAGGTGGTTTTCTCCTGCTCTTCGGAGGCTATAGAGATCTGATTGTACCTTAAATAACCATCAAGAAAGTAATACCACCCTTTGCCTGCATGTTGGTTTAGCATCTGATCCATGAATGGCATCGAAAGGTGATCTTTTTGCATCTAATGTTTTAGCTTCTAATAGTCCATGCATACTCTCCAACCCATAACTGGCCTTAGTGGAATGCGCTCATTATTAGCATTTATGACCATAGTGATTTCACCCTTATTTAGCACACACTATACTAGGCTCACCTATTTGCTGTCTGAAATTGGGTAAACCACGCCGGTATCCAACTACTTAATAATATCCTTCTTGACCGCCTCTTTCATAGGTGGATTCAACCTACGCTAACGCTCAACACTCAGAATATAGTATGGCTAGAGCTGGATCTTATCTGTTCAAATACCTGGTGGGATCCTAATAATATCCACTATGGTCCATCCAATGGCCTTCTAGTAGAATGAAGACCAAAGCCTCAACTTGACATTCCACCAAGTCTGTTGCTATAATGATCGATAATGTGTTTCCGGTTCCTAGAAACACATATCGTAAATGAGATTGGAGCACCTTGAGCTCTAAGACGGGAGGCTTATCGATAGATGGCTTGGCTGGTGGGATTACATGGTTGTTCAGATTATGATCAATCCTTTCGGGGATAAACATACGACCCCATACTAGCAAGTGCATTAATTATCTCATCACCCCCATTTATCTCATTAGCATCTACATTCATCAACACTGCTTCTAAGTCCTTAATACTCAACCTCTCCTTAATAGGCATCATTGGATGCTCAGTCTCCACAATATCAATCACTAAGACCACCCGCATATCATTCGTCTACTTCATAGACCGGCACACATTAAAAGTCACTTCTTCATTATTCAACCAAACTTCAATTGTCTGGTCTCCATGTCCACAAGAGCACAAGCGGTGGCAAGGAATGGTCACCCCAAGATAATGGGGACCTCAAAATCTACTTCACAGTCAGGAATAACAAATCGACTAGAAATATAAAGGACTCAACCTTCACTAGAACATAAAAAATAATCCCCACTAAATTTTTCACCATATCATCTGCCATCAAAAGCCATATTATATCACTTTGGGAGCTCCCAAGCCTAACTGTCTAAACACTGCTAGTGGCATAAGATTAATACTAGCTCCCAGATCACATAGGGCCTTAGCAGAATTGAAAGCTCCAATAGTGCACAATATGGTGAACGCGCCAGTATCTTTCTTTTTTTGCACAAGGGACTAGGATGCTATTCCACTATAATGGTGCAAAGTATCCACAAGCTCAAAGCTCACGGTCCTTTTCTTAGTGATGAGACTCTTCATAAATTTTGCATAGCCAGCCATCAGCCCAAGTGCCTCAACTAAAGGGATGTTCATAGATAATTGTTTCAACATATAAATAAACTTATGATACTTCTCTTCTTCTACTTTCTTCTTCAAGCACTACGAGAAAGGTGGAGGAGGTCTAGGAATGGGAGTCAACTTTTGAGAGACTTCCTTCTCCTTTCCTTTTACAGAAACACTCTCCTCTTCATTACTTGGAGTTGTCTTTTTGGCATCATCATCTATCACGACCTGATCCTCCGAATCTGGTTTGTTATCATCATTAATCAACTTAGGCTCAACTGTCTTATGAACTATAATTGGCCTAGGAGGGCCAGCTGTCGCCTTTCCACTTCTAGTTGTCATGGCCATACAATGAAGGTCATTTTTCGGGTTCTGCACCATATTACTAGGAAGTGTGCCCTTATGCCTCCAGTTTATAGCAACAAACATTTAACCAAGATGCTGCTCAATTCTCTTAATAGCAATGGCATGCGACTCTACCTTTTGGTTCATCTTGGAAATATTTACGTGAAGCTCCTTAAAGTGGACATTGGTGGTCTCCATCAGCTTCAATACTTTGGACAACATATCTTCCACCCTCAGACCACTAGATTCTACTTCACGGCTCCTTGGATGAACATAAAAGACAACTTCTATCATTTTTGTACTCATCACGCTTATTCAAACTACTATTGTCTCTTCTTCGGCTCTTATTCTTGTATTGGCCCCGATTGTAATTATCTCTACAATAACTCCGACCTTGATTCCCTTGACGTTGGCACCAAGAGTCTTGATTAGACCCTTGCACATTGGTCCAGAAACCCGCCCCTTGATCATTCAAATAATTTGCTTCTTCCTTAGACTTTGACTCTCCTCCATCATTTCTTGGGGCTATACTTTTAGAACCAACTACATTTACCTTTTCTATCCCGTCTCCCATAATATGCTTGGCAAGGAGCCCCATTATGGTTTTCATCTCAGTAATATCATGATCTTGCTCTTCCTCCTTCCTCCTGTACACCGCAGACATACCTACCACTGAAGTACCGACAGGAACCTATGCCTCTCTTGTATTCCATGTGTGGTTGGTTTTGGTGATCTTATGTCATGAACCGAGTTCACACCCTAGTCGTAACATGGGATCAGGAACCCCGAAAGGCTCCAAGTCGACCCATGGAATAATCATAGCATAATACATAACATAAGAGACGACTAACAACATGAATAAGCGGAAGCTAATAGTAAGAATCTAATATAAACCATAAGAGTTATTTTAACAACACTTAGATACAATGTTGAATTTGTCTAAACAAGTCTGAAAGCCTTCTACTAAACTGATGAGTTGTTGGGACAAAGCCCCAGCTAACTCCCAAAGTCTGAAAACTGAAACATAATAGATTAAGAATATAATCTACGTCTTCGGAGGATGAGTACTCACCACAAGAAGCTGGGAGAGAGAGAAGCATATCTAACCACTAGGCTGAGTCGGGAAGCCTGAATCTATATCATGAAATGATATAGCACAAGAAGGCGTGCGGTCAGTACTTGGAATGTACTGAGTATGCAGGAAGCGTAATTAAACTAAACATACAAATATACAGAGAAGAGGTAATTTGACCATACATTAATTGTAATATAACTGAAAGGAGATACAACAACCTTACATGAGATCTACATATACAGATTAACATAATCACTTATAGGGACATTCATTAACATAAGATCAACTGATGCGCAACATGTAACAAACGAAAATAATAATTAAGTACAATGTCATGATTGATATCAAGAGGATCCCTGACTGTCCAAGGGGAAGTCCTTGACTGTCAAAGGGAGCGTCTTTAACTATCAAAGGGAAAAATTCTCGCTAGGGAGAATCCTTGACTGTCAAAGGGAGAAAGATGCTCTGATAGAGAGTCACTGACTGGGTAGGGATGTTAGTCCCAACCGACTAAGAAGAAACATGCATGGTTAGTAGCTAGGGATGTGAGTCCCAACTAACTAGGGATGTGAGTCCCGACTGACTAGGGATGTGAGTCCCGGCCAATTAGGGATGTGAGTCTCGACTGACTAGAGATGTGAGTCCCAATAGAGTAGGGATATTCTAATCACTACAGCTAATCAGAGAAAAGGACATTCGCCACTTTCATCATGCAATATTCATTCTGAAAGGATTAGAGATATCTTCTAGTAGACACAGGCTCAACAAGTTAACATATTATTCACATGCTTTATCATCGTAATTCAGATCATTACAGAACCAATTCATTATTAGCTTTAACATTTTACCCCTACGAGCATGCTATAGATTTGCATTAAACACTATTCTATCATGACACCTCAATTCCAAATTTACATCATTCAACATGTAGCATAAGGTCATGCACGACTTATAGATTCAACTCATACTCTATTAGAGATGCATGGCTTCATTTATTTCAAAACATACCATAAGCTAACATTTACAAAATTTGGGAGACTTCCCTCCAAAAGATGTGGTAAGCTTATTTCGAAAAAATCATCATTTAAAATCCACATGTGTGTATTACCCAAAGCTTTGCCATACTTGAATCTAATCAATTCATTTTGAAAGCAACGACATAATCATGGGTAGTTTTAGGAATGTGCTTTTCATCATCAACCTTATCATCATCTCACATTGATCATGAAATACTTCTTTTACGATCTTTTCATCCATGGGTGTTTTAGATTCAAAGATTTAGAAGAAAACAATTTTAGAAAGGAAACAATTTAGAATCTGCCCAAGCTTCATAATCTATCAATATAAGTACAACCCAATCATACTCAATCAATTCTATCAAAACATGGAGACAACACATAATTTACTTCAATTGCTCAAGCACACAACTCCAATTCAACCCAACATACTCTTCGATGTCCTAATCAAGTCGTTAAGGTTAATTGTACAATATTCCCACAACTTAAATATGTTCATGAATTACTGTGATAATCAATGGAGAAATGAACAAATCCCATTCAATACTCAAACCAATTTGTGAAGAGCATACTACACTCATACATTCTCAACCTATATATCATAATTCAAGATAACCCATCAATTAATAATCCAATTAAATTCATAATCGCAGTAGATATTGGCATTTAAGAGAAATAAAGAAGAATTTACCCTTTTTACAACCCTAGATCATGCTTTTCTAGATTTATTGAAATTGGATATTTAATGAAAATATTTTTGGGACACAAGGATGGAAAAGTATCCTTGTTGAAAGGCCCGCATACCTGGTAAGAGAATAATCCACTTGAATTGCACTTCGAAGCTCTTGAAGAAAACCCTTGAAGAATCCTTGAACATGAAAGAGGGAAGGAAGAAGGGTTAAGAGAAGATTTTTGAGAGAATGAGAGTTTGGGCTAAATGAAATCTTTAAAATCGTCCCAAATAGTAACCAAAATGACATCACTTTAAAGCTAGATGCATGGGATTTTACCAAACTGCCCCTGAGAAAACCTGAAAATTTACTCGAATTGGAACACATGACCCTTAGGACGAGTCGTTGTCTCATACAATGAATCATCATCTCCATCCGTTGAATACACTGGACCTCTTCAAACTTTCAGGTTCTCAAACAACGACGGACAAGACGGGTAACTGTCACCTACAACGACCCGTTGTAACCTCCCATTTATTATGCTGCTCCCTTAACTGGTGACCCAACCACGACTAATATGATGAGTCGTTGCTTGGACCAACGACTCATTGTATCCTTCTGTTGCCACCACTGGTCCTTCCTTAATCCTCCTACCTACGATCAAAACAATAGACTTTTACAAGTTCAAACGGCCCGTTTTCACCATCCGTTGCCACCACCAGGGAAACCCGAGATCCAACCCACGACCGCTAACAACCACTCGTCGTTTGCACCAACGAGTCGTTACATGGCTCGTTCCTTCATAGTAGCCCAACCTGAGATCTCACCACGATGTTTCTAACAGGTCGTTGTTTGTCATAATGACTCGTTCCTCCTCCTGTCCTGCAACTTTTTCTCAACTTTCAGAATATTTAATTTTGTAACCCCCGGGTCTACTCTTAGGAACTTCCAGGGTATTACATCTTATCAAGTACCTCAGCAGCCACAATATATGTGTGACTCATGAATGTTCCAATAGATACAGTATCTGCCACCACCTTTGTATCAACATTCAGAGACCTTTAAAAGAATTTTAATAGTGAATAATTTGGGATTCGGTGGTTAGTAACCTTCTTCAGCTTTTTATTGAACCGCAACCAAGTCTCAGGGAGTGCCTTAAAATTCAACTGTCTGAAGTTGTAAATTGCATCTTTAGTTGAAATTCTCTGGAAGATGGAAAGAATCTCATATGGAAATCCCTTTTGAGCTTTCTCCATGTAGTAATAGAATCATTTGGCAATTCATCCAACTAATGTGTTGCCTCACTCCCCAGTGAAAATGGAAATAACCTCAGCCTCATTACATTTTCACTCACCCCCAGTTGTTTGTATGCCTTGAAATAACTAAAAAATTTGTCAAGTGAATATGTGCATCATCTGTAGCATGACCAGCAAATATCCCCTTCATATTGAGCAATTGAATCATTGCACTTGTAATATCAAACATTTCCCCAACAGGCAAAGTGGGAAAAACAATAGAATTGGTGGCACCGACCTCATAAATAACAACACCATCATCATTATCAAAGTATCGATGCCTCTACTGGTCTGGACCTCTATTCCTTCTAGCTCGTTCAGCATCGGCAACTTGACATTGCTCTTTAGCAAGCCTAGCTGCCTCTCATTCTCGTGCATGAGCCCGTTCTTCATCAAACATTTGGGTTGTTGCTTCTTCCACTGTCTTTTGCCTATAAACATTGTCCATTTTCCTTCTATTCCTCAGAATTCACTCAAGTTCGTGATCAATTAGAACCAGGGACTTTTCTTGGCTCCGAGTACTGGGCATAAATAAACCCGAGACCTAGAAAGAAAAAAAACAATAAAGAAGAATAAAATAGAAATGAGGACCAATAGTAAAGCAAACATAATTAACTAAATCCTAAGCCGTATTCCTCGGCAATCACACCAAAATCTGATGTTGCACAAATTACACTTCTAAATGAGATATAAAGCAGTCAATGTTCAAAGATAGAACCCAAAAAGGGTTGGGGCCGAATCCCACGAGGAATATGGAGAGGACCTCGATTAATGCATTTACTAATACTATAAATCTACTTATTTCCTATGGGGGAGGTTTGTAACAAAAGATAATTTAAAACAATATGTAGCAATGAGTAAATTCATAGTTAAAATTTATTGTATTCAATGAGTGAAGTGACTAGGATTGTGTTCCCCATGATTTCATAACAACAATGACTTATTATACTAGTGATCTATTCTCTTGTTTAGCATGCAATATCGGTAAGTTAACTTCACTTAAATGGTTGGTCCCTTAATTAGATGATTATGACCACGCAACTTGATCCGTGTGCGGGTGTTCACTTGACTTACCCTTACCTTAGATATCAGAGTAGTTATTCCCGGACAAGGTGAAGCTTGTAGATGAGGGTTGAAACCCTCAAATCTCTATTGTTAATCCCTTTTCCCATTCATTAAACCTTTGGTACAGTAAGAATAAGGTGATTTCTAACATTCACAACCATTAAGAAATAATTAAAATGAAGGGAAGAACAATACATGCATAAACCGCATTCAAAAATCACTAAGTATTTAGTATATGTGTGTTAATTTATCATGATTCCCACAACCCTAGTTATGAGATTTAGCTACTCATACTTTAAGAATTATAATTGACAATTGCAATAGAAATCATAAGTATAAACTTACAAGTAATTGTAGAAGAAATCACGCTTCTTGAATTAACAAATAAGCACCCAAAATCAATAATCAAAGGTTGTTTGAATCTCAAAAACTGAAGAACAAAGTTAAGGAAATTGTTTCTTGAATCCTAATATCGGACAACAACCTCCAAAAATATGGTCAAAAGTTGTAACTGTAAAAGAAACCTAAACAAAGTATTTATGGACATAAAATAAATTATTTCCTAAGTCAAATTGGATTCTGTTGTCGGCAAGTACAATGGTCCATTGAAAGCTTGAACGGGTTGTTGGATGCTTCATTATTCTAGTCATTGTTTCATTTGGACTTTGTCATTTTCAGCATCTGGCTCAAACAACGGCTCGTTGTGAGAACATACGAGCCACTGATTTAATCTGTTGTTTTGTGGCCTCCAGGACATGATTTATGATCCTCTTAGTACGGGCACTTAGGTCGACTCGTCCTTCCATGGCATGACCCCTACTATCTGTTCATTGAATGAGGCCTCTTTTAGCACCTTTTTCTGAATCTAACCCACGTCCAGACAGTATGGTCGGTCGAATGATCATACATGTCGTGGGTTGCAACCATTGTTTGGCCTTGTATTTCACTATTTTTCTGAATCCCTTTCTATGGTTTTATAGAACGACCCGTGGTAAGAACCAATCGTCCGTTGTAAGGATCGTATGATGCCTTTAACATAGTTTTTAGTTCCTTTCTTGTTTCCAACTCTCGAGGCCTGTTTTACTTGTAAAAGTACAAAAATGAGTCATATCTAGATGAATATACCTAAGTGCATGCATATTCACTTAGTTTTAAGCGTCGATAGTGCCATAAAACCCCCACAAATCAGCTGCCTCACACTTGAGTTTCCCACCATCTGGGACAAAGTTAGTGAGTTGGGATTGGGCTATATCTATGCCGAGCCGGAGGAGTGCAATCTCCCTTTAGTGAGGGAATTTTATGAAAACTGGGGCACTTCATTTGGAGAGAGCAATGAGGTCAAAATACGGGGATAGGTGGTTCGTTTCACTACTAAGAGATTCAATGTCTTCCTCAAAACACCTGTTTTAGACCCATCTAAGTACTTTATTCTACTAAGGAAGCCTCCGTATCGTGACATTCACCATACTCTTTGTGGTGAGCATTCATTAGACTATTGGGCAAGGGACCATAAAGATACTCATTGTACACTTTCATTCTCTTACATGAATAAGGAGGCAAAAGTGTGGGTAAAGATAGGTTATGTCGTGTTTCTCCCTAGGACACATATAAAAGACATCACTAGAGATTGGGCCGTGTTGGTATACATGCTTATAAGGGGCTACCAATCAATTTTAGTGCAGTGCTTAGAGGTAAAATGAGGATATCGAGGGACAACTACAGGTGGAAGTATTGTTATGACAGTTTCCTAACCCAATTTTTGAGAGAGGCGAGGAATGAGGCGGAAGAGGCATACCTTCATTTACCCCTAGTAGGGCACCTAGCAGGCAAGATGATGAATGTCATGAACGTAAAGGAGCCCATCACTTCCACAGATCCACTTCTCACTGTAGTTGATCACCAGGCCCGGGACGATAGCCGGAGAAATTGCATGTTCAGAATGTTAGATTTGTAGCGAAAGATCGGAGGTCGACCTGCCAAGATGATGAGATGGCAGGCCTGGAGGAGAGGTACCAACTCACGGAGAGTGCTATGCTGATGTGTAGTGCAGGACCTGATTATGTCCAAAATATGTCCCTCATGCAAAGAATATACACGGTCGCTATATCAAAACAAGTATCCCGATGAGTGTCGGGGTCAAATCCCACAAGCACTAGTAGATAATAGTTATGAGTGTCGGTTGCAAAATTGAATCTAGCTTTCACCACTTAAAAATAACATGGAAATAAACAAGTTGGGGGATATGTCAATGCACAAGAGAATATAAATTTGAATTTGGTTAACTTCAATAGCAGAAATCACCAAGGTTGTTTACAATAATGTGAAAGACTAAGGGTGGGGTGTAGATGATATGATAACTAGATAGGCTCTTGCTAGGTCATCTTACAAGTTCAATTAATGGAAATAATCTCGGGAAAATGGGTATTAAATGCTTTTCAGCTTAATGCATACCACTTGCTAGAGTTTTTTTCCAAATCTCTAGACTCGATCAACTCAACCCGGTCATATTTGGATTAATAGCTGCACCAATTTCTAGCTATTAGCTATTAATTAGGAGTGAGAATGTAATTTTTACTATTTCTAGCCCAATTTTACAATCTCTCAACCATACCCACCACTAGATTCTCTCCCAATACCCAATTCTTCTTTTACAAGCAACAATCAAGTAAGAATAATTAGACCCACATCAAACTCAATGGGTCTTCAATTATAGATTGGAGAAAACCTAACAGATTTACAATTAATTAAAAAGTGTTAAGATAATTCTAGAAATTTCCACTATAATTAAGCATCCATCATCACCCACCTCTAGCTAATGATTTAGCTACTCATGATTAAGAAACTCAAAACACATTCAACCATAGACTAATTGAATTCAATAATAAGAGTAGAAAAATCAAGTTCACACAAGGTCTTCAACAATGGCACTACCTTGCTATGAAGAAGAAGAAGAAGTAAAGTAGTTAAATCTCACCAATAACAATGTCCTTTTCTTCTCTACCAAAGGAATATTCTAAGAAATAAAAACAAATTGAAAGGTGATGACTACTCTGTACATTTTGTAGAATATATGCAGAAAGTAGGGTATCTTCTTTCTCTTTTTTCGTGCTGGACCATTTTGCCCCTAAGCAGCATTCTAGCATCGGCGGAGGTACCGGAGGTTCGCTTCTTAAAGTCCGTGAACCGCCTGGTACATTATCTGAGCCATGACTTAACTCCAGTGATCATCGACGGCTCATTCGGTGTTTAGCCGATCTCAATCCGTGAACCGCCAATTCTTTGCTCTTCACTCCAACAAATCATATGTCATTCGGTGACTGGAATTGTGAGTCACTATAGGCAACTCGCATTTCGCCGGTGGCGTTGTTCCTCAGAGGCAATGATGATCGGCTATTGACCGGTATTTCACTGGTCTTCATCGGTGGACTGCCGATTTGATCTCATGTCCTTCTTTTTGCTCCATTAATTCTCTTTTCTTCACATTTATGCATCTTCACACAACAAAGGCAAAAGGGCATAAAATTCATATAATCAACACAAAAACTAAGCAAAAACTCAAGCTTAAGAACCTAACGAGTTAGTAAATTACGAACTCATCAAATCCCCAAACATGAACTATTGCTTGTCCTCAAGTACTTCAATTCTCATTCATTGAAAAATATGCCACTTGAGATAGATTTAAATATCACCAATCACATGATCTATGACTACCCAAAAATACTCACTAATCTCACTGAAAAAGAGAAGCAAATTCCCCAAAAGACCAAAACAATGAAGATATTCAAGAGGCTACCACTTTTCACAAACATGGTTCAAGAGAGAATTCATTTTGTAAAACAAGGGCATTGCTTAACCATGAAATACTCATAGCATCTGAAGTCATAATCAGTGCACATTCAAAACTTGCCTTAGTGTTTACACTTCTCATGCCCTATTCACACATTAATTCTAAATGCACTTATGTCCTCAAAAAGGGATGATGTCACTCACAGATATAAGAATCCCTACTCTTTTTTCATGTAATTATAAAATGCACACAAGGGATTGTTTAGAAGAGATAATCACACTCACTCTCCCAAAAGAGGTCTTCATGCACACAACTTGACCCATAACTTGCCCTTCATGTAATTCGCCACTAATGTAGAGTGGCTGCACTTAGAATCACTCAGGGCTTGCGGGTTATGATGTAGGCTTGGGTTAAGGGTAGGATGAAAATCTGGTTGTAGTGACTAGATCCTCCCTAATTCTTTTTGTGAACATACCTCCCATCAACATCTTCCAATCACTTCACTTTCTTTCTCTTCTTTCATTGTTTCTGACTTTCAATTCTCAATGACCCTCCTTATAGCTCTTTTGGCTCTCACAATTAGCCTTATCTCCACAAGAGGAAGAACCATTTCACAAAATCTATTCTTCTCTTTTAGATTTATCATTTTATGCATTTTGACACAATATGGTGCTACCTCAAACTAAATTCTCATGTTCCCCTTGTACACCCCCAAACTTGGGCTTTTGCCTCATTTCTACATTTTTTATCAATCCCCTTTTTCATAGGCTTGAAACCTCATTTCATTATTATTTTAGCACGATTACCTAGGGAGGATGGGTACAAAAAAGAGGTATTAAGAATGGTATTAAGGCTTGTAATGTGGTTCCCAAAGAAAAGGTCTAAGGCTCAACGTTGGGTAACCATGATGAATGTTTAAGGAGGGTATATGGGTGAAGTGGATAGACAAAGAAAAGCCTAAAATCATGTCCTAAGTGCAATTACACCTAGGATTTCTTCTTGAGTGACATTTAGGGCAAGTTCTAGACAAGAAGTCATTCGTGAGACTCATCAGAAATTCCGCACCACACAAATCATCACCCTTAAAGGGTCCACAAGAATAATTTTCACCACAAGATTTTAGGTTAGGACATCAAAGCAGGCAAACTCATAAGTCAAGAGAAGAATTTACAACATATGAAAAAGAGTTCTATACTCTAGCTTCAAACATCTGCTCATTTTCTTCATTTTCATGCCCTCGTGTTATAATTCCATTTTAGAAAAAGAAAAGAATGTCGCTGGTTCCTTTAAAAATAGCTTCATAAAAAGACTCAAAATCAACATGACATTTTCCCTTAAGAATGTCTCCATGCAATCTATCATCGGGAAATGCCAACCCGATTCGACAAAGAAAAGAAAAAGAAACAAAAGAGTGGTCCTCGGGAAAGAACCGTGGTCTAAAAAAAAACCTCATAGTTTTGATTACTGCACTACTATTTAGAAAGGTGAAAAAGAGAACAAGACAACTTGGGCCATACATGTAAAATTTCGCAATTCAAAGCAAAGACCCCATTCTATCACTAACCATCATTTCATCAAGAACTAAACCAAATCATTCATTCATTTTTTCTACCAAAAGAGGCCAATCAACATAAACAACATCAACATAAACAATAGCCCGACAAAGGCTCTATCGAATCTATTCAAACAAAAATAAAACATCATTGACCCCAAAATGACTACGCTCATCCCTCCCCCACTTAAAAGAGTACATTGTCCCCAATGTATGCATGAAAAAGGGAAAGGGACAAGAAACTCCCTTAGCGGGTCATTCTTCCTCATCATCAATAGCTGCATCACCTGCACCATCACCACTGGCCTCACCTAGCCCAGAAAAATCATCACAAAATCCTCAAAAGGATCATCAATGGGGCCCAAAATGGAGGAGGGAGCAGTCATTGCAGCATCGAGTGCACTCATGTCAGGCACCTCTGTTGAAGTCCGGCTCTTCCATTCCTGCACCTCTGTTTTGAGGGAGGTGACAGCCCCCTCAACTATATCTACCCTCTTGTACAATGTAGTGACACTCTCATACAAGGACTTGATCTCCCTCTTAACTTTTTGAGAAATGAGTGAGGGAACTCTTGGCCAATCGTTGGAGTTGGCTCTCGTGAGAGTTGGTCATCTGCACAAGTCTGTGGAGACCACTTGATTGGGAAGATGTCAGTGGAGGAGATGCTCCTCGAGGAGGCATGTCGCCTGAAGCTTGGCCTGACACCTCGTGCTGAGGCATGTTCAAATATGGGGAATGTGATTGGTCCGACCCATGGGAAAGGGATCCCTCAGCCACCCCAAAGGCTTGCAATCTTTTCCTCTTCATTGTGGGTGCCTCGGCATCTCTCTTCTGATCAATGGCAATCACTCCTGAAGTAGTAGCCAGGGTTTAATTTGGAAATAAGGGAACTCCAGCTTGGACACACAGCTGAGAAATTAGGACAGCATAGGGCATCGAAGTTCCAGCCTATCTTGCCTTTTTTTTCATTTGTTGGGCTACAATCACCCCAAAGTTAATGGGGACTCCATTCATGATGCAGTAAATGAGAATAGTCTAACCCTTTTTTCATTCTTGGAGGGCAGGATATGGCTATAAAGAAAATCCAACCACAACTTAGCCTCGAACTTCAAATCATGGCGAGAGATTTCTCCACCCATGGAGGCCCAAAGAGGTGTATCAGCAGCAATTATTGGGGCTAACCATGAAAATTAATCTTTCATATCAGCTAACCGAGCCATGTACTACGTACGGAGTCAATCTCGTCCTCCCATCTGAGGTGATGTCGACTTCCATTCCCCTTATCACAACTGATGGCAGACATGAGAAGTCATCAATCTTTCCCTTATGCTTTATGTTGTCCAAACGAGGTTTGTAGGAAGCATAGAATTCATACACCAGACTAGGGTAGTAGGCCGGGAGAGGATTAGCAAAAGTGTGTCATTGCCTGTCTGTGAATTGGACGGTAATATTTGGAAAATTCCCCCGCATGCCCGCTAAGTCAAACTGTTTCTCCATAGTTATAGAGCGGTCTTGGCACAGGACACAATGCTCCTTCATGTTTTGGACAAAGAAGATGGTTGCTTCTTTGGAGTTGGCCCACGGCATAGAGGCCTTTGCTTTTTCCCTTGCTCTTGCTAGAAGATGATGCTAGGGCCTTTCCCTTTCCTATATTTCTAGATGAAGTAATGGTAGTTTTGAAAACACTGATGAAATGAGAAACAAAGATTAAAAACTATCATGTAAAGAACCAACAACATCGGCGAAACACCGGTGAGTCGTAGGAGGAATCCGCAGTCTGCCGCTAACTCACTGATGCGGATCGGAAGACTAAGAAAAACCAATAGTGTATTGGCGACAAGACGGAGAGTTGCCAGTCCATATGCGCGAACCGTCGATGCTACATGGTATCCAGTCAGTGGATTGAAGCCATCTTTAAAAATTGGACTGGCGTTCCATCAACATTTCGCCAGACCCGACTAACTAATTTCCAAACCTTATCATCCCCAAGTCGAATTCAAAAAAATCACAGGCGCCCATGACCAAACACCCACACACATTTTGATAAAAACAACACCACTACACCTACAAAAAGTTCAAATAATGATTTTCTCTTAAGAATGGCGTCAGCCAGTCTGTCATCGGGCAACACATGGAATATCACTCCACTTGGGTTACTCAAACTTCACCCATTTAAAATTCACACAAATAGAACACTTATTCCCCGCCTATTTAAACAAACAGAGCATATTCATGAATCCAATGGGAAAGAAAAGCATATAGAATTAAAGTATAATGAATCATTGATGAAATCATGAAAAAGGCAAAGAAACATTACCAGATTGTTGGAATACTTGCAAACTTGAGCTTGGAGAGCCTAACAACTTTCAATAATGGCACATCAAAGTTTGTGTAGTTGATAAAGAAAATGTGAGTGTAGTTAGGGTGTTAGTGAAAGGAGGGAGAGGTTTTATAAATTGGGAAGGTGAGATGTTGATAGGTTGAGGAGAAGGTGGAGAGTTAATGTGTCGGTGTGTTGGTGGGAAGTGGAAAGATGGGAAAGTGTAAAAGTGGGAAAGTGGAAAGGTTGGGTATGGGAATGAACAAAAATGGTATTGAAAAATTGTTAAAAGGGAGGTTTAAAAGAATATTGTGCATAATAGGGTGGCTCAGCTAGCATTTAGGATTAGGTGGATCCACACTTGATTTAAAATTTGAAACAAATTCATACCTTGACCGGCGATGCATTGGCGGTTTGTAAAAATGAATCGGCATTCTGCCGCTTTACCTTTTCTTACTAGAAATCATGCCCAGTTCACTGTATCTCGGCCGGCTGTTTACCAGCGGTTCGCGAATTTGATCAGCGATCCGTCAGTGGCCCGTCGTTTAGGCTCCAATGCTTCAGGTGATCTGTGTTTTATTGTCGACACACCAATAACACCCCGAAATTTTTTTGATAATTATTTGATGTTTGTATGCTAGGTCAAGGAAAGTACGGGTTGTATATTTGCCGTAGATGACAAGGGAAGTGTGTACTAATGAAAAACCAAAGAATATGTGAAGTTCATAAGTAAGGGTTAAATTTAAACGATCATATCTCCCAATATAAAATAAATTAGAATCCCCACGACCTATCAAACTAAAGGTATTTGATTCTACTTCTCAAAAGATTAAACCACTCATCAATTGGAGTTCAGAATAAAATGTTATAGACGTTTTACCGTGACACTATAGGGCAAGGAGGTGTCCACCTCCCTAAAAAGGGCCACCGCCCAACACCCTTTATATTTTAAGATGTGTGTTATGAAACCATTTTCAACGTTTCAAAAATTGAGGTTCTTTCTTATCCTCTGAAATTCTCTAAAATTTACAGCAAAAAACTAAGGACAAGACCAAGCTAAACTCCATTAAAAGTAAAGCTATGTGAAGGGGAGCTATCATAAGATGAAAGTGGTGTGTTGGTGGTTGTTTTGGCTGCACTTGTGCAGTGTTGCTGTGGTGAATTGTCTGAGTATTTGAAGATGTTATAAGCTACAAATATGTTCCCTCTTGGTAGGGATTAAACACAAGTAATAAAGGTAAAGAATTCTCTAACCATGCTTGAATTCTTGATTAAAAGACTAGAAGTTGGAGGTGTGTTTGGTGTCTTTGGTAAACTGTTTTGCTGCATTTTGGACAGCAAGGTTGCTGCATTTTTGGACAATAGAGTTAAGATCAGTTAATCATATATTTAACCAGGGAAAAATCCAAGAAAAATTTAAGGATTTCACCCCTTTTAAACCACTATAATTGCAAGAAAATGGGAAATTGGCAGCTAAGTGACTCTTGGAGTGTCGCATTTTGTGAGCTGAGTTTTGTTCATTTTCCTTAGGATTTTGGCTGTTTCTTTTGGTGGAATTATAATTCATATTTAGGAAAGAACTGCAGTAAAAACTGGGGTAAAATTTCCTCTTGTTTGTCCCTCAAAAGTTAGTGAAAACTAGTTGAGAAAATGGCTAAATGTTGATGTTTCCGTGTATTGTTGTTGCTATTGTGACTGCCTTTAGTTAGTTATTTTGGATACTTGTTTTGGCTAAATACTATAAGCTTGTCGTTGGACAATAAAACCCCTGGATTAAGGACGTTCAAGGCTGATCATTGATATAGGAAATCGGCTAGAGAAAAGTTGATTGGAGAAAGGTATGTAAGGTTCCCCGTCCGTTGTTCTTTTAAGCACGATTTGTATGTTGTGAATTGAATGATCAGCAACCTCTTTAAAAGTCTTGGGCAGTATTTTAAGCTTCATTTAAGTTTTAAAGTTCCATGTTTTATTGAGGGTTAAATGTTAAGATTATGCCCTAGCCGATGTGAGATATCTAAAGTGATGATATTGTGTTGATTGTTGTCGTAGTTGTACATTGAGTTGGAGACACCCTTAGCGTGGTCTTTGTTAGATGGTCATTCCTTCCTTTCATGTGTATATATATGTGATTTTAAATTTTTTAAAAGGTCTGGTTTCTAACTGAAATTGGTGAAGGAGCCAAAGATGAGGGCGTGCTTGATTTTAAGCCACATAAAGATATGCATAAGCTATTAAGGGAAAACAGCTTATCGAATTAGGATTACCTGGTTGTGGTTGTCCTTTATCGTATGTGTATGTTATGAAATATATCAGGCCATGGGGATATTTCATAATCCCTTTCCACTGTCAGGACAACAAGCCCCAGCGAGTTTTGAGCTCCACAATGTCCCTTGAATACGATCTATAAATTTTTTGAAACTCTTAGGTAATCCCTTGAGTTCCTTATAGTTTATACAAGTTTTGAATACGCTGAATTTAAGTTCTATTTTCTAGTTTTACATATTATATGTACTCGATTAGGTTATGCATTACGAGGACTATGTAGGCCACATGTTTTAGTATTCATCATTTCTATGTTTTACGTATTGAGTACGTCCAGTATAAGCCATATACGCTCCAGCTGATTTGTTTAATATTTATTGATTTTACCCCGGTGTGGTAAAACTGGATGGAGGTATTGTTATTTTACCGGTGTGATACCTTTGGATGGAGGCCTTTTTACCCTAGTGTGGTACAACATTTGGATGAATTGTATATAGATTTTATGATTGGTTGGCTGTTAGCATTTTAGTTATAGTCTTTGTTGTTGCACATGAGATGATTACATTTACACTTCAATAATGAGTTATTGTCGGGTTTGTTTTAAAGATTTTGGCTTATTACTATTCCTTATTTAAGCGCTTGATTATCATTTTTATCTTACATCTTCACAGTTTCAGCCTTCCATACAGTATATTATATTCGTACTAATGTCCTTCATCTTGGGACCCTTCTTGCAATCGTGCTGCAGGTACGGGTTGAGGCTCGAGATCATCGGACGTAGTAGAAGCCGGATTTCGGCAAAGAGTGATATGCTCCTCTCTTCCAGGTGCCATATCCTAGTTTGGACTATTTTGAGTTTTGTATACACCATGGGTAGCTCGGGGCCCTATCCCGTGCATTTCAGTTTGTTTACTCTGTAGAGGCTGATGTGGACTAGTTTGTATAGTAGTGTTGGTTGTGTTGTCGTATTGGTTTTCATTTGCTTTACTTACCTTTATTATAGCCTTGTCGGCTTTCAGTTGCATATTTATAATTGTCAAGGGAGTATTGGCCCAGTATTTATCGTGGTTTGTTGTGACAGGTGGCTTTGTCAGCCTTAGTGTTACATTTATAGATGCTTTATAGCCGGCTTGTGATCGATCATGGTCGAGTGCCGATTCACATCCCTACTCTAGTTTAGGGCGTGAGCGGGCAATATGAGCGAAGTCGTGTCCTAGGGATTCCTCTAAGAGTGTCTAGTAGAGTCTTGATTATGGGTATGTTCTGCACCATACTTATAATTAAGAGGCTTCAGGACATTTAGGAATTGTTTCACTTCTTCTATTAATAGTTCGTGCTATAGGTCAAGATCATCAGTACTATGATATCTAAATCGTGTTATTGTTTTAGAGTACTCCTATGAGAAGGAAGATGACTACGAGGTTGATTGGCACGAGCCGTTGGGGAGGGGTATAGTCGCCCCTCCAATGGATCAGAGAGACAGGTCAGTGGCTCAGAGTGAGTCTTCTGCCTAGGTATTACGGTTCCTCCGCGTCAGCCGAGCAATGGAAGATAGACCTCCGACTCCTCCCGCACCAGCGTGCAGGAAGTAGAGTGGCCAGACCCTCCCACCCTTTGGCACCTCAATTGTTCCGGAAGGACAGGGTCTTGAGGAGTTGTTCAACTAATGGCTCGTATAGCCGCAGGTTAGGCGATGATTGGAGGCGATGGTGAGACATAGAGGCCGGGCGAGTTCTAGGGCTCACGAGTTCTTGAGTTTGAGCCCTCTTATATTTCTAATCATACCTAAGCAAGGATCCTCAGGACTTTATTGATCCAACATAGGATGTTAAGGTGATGCAAGCTACAACGACTGAAGAAGTAGAGTTGGTGCCCTTCGAGATTACATGATGTGGCTATATGGAGTGTGGTATGAGGCTTGGGCTCGTTCTAGAGGTGATGCTGCCAGAATCGGCTGAGTAGGAAGTGTTCTCTGAGGCCTTTATGCACCACTATTTTAGCCCCGAGCTTCGACAGGCTCAGGCTTAGCAGTTCTTACACCTAGGGATGGGAAGTATGAGTGTGCGTGAGTATTGTCTTCCAGTTAAATTCTCTTTCTAGGTATGCTTCGCATGGTTCAAACAATGCGAGGTTAGGGTTCATCGGTTCGTGTTAGGGATGGGGCTTCATATAGCTCGAGATTGTTTGGGGGTATCTGCTAAGGAGCACATGGACATTTCACGAATTTAGGCTTTCACCCAGAGGGTGGAGGATTTGGTTCATCAATTACGGGACTCGAAGACGGCGGAGCAATGAAAGAGAGCTAGATCTATGGGTCCTTATAAAGGGTCACGGGGTGACCTAGGGGCTCGATCATCTAGGCTGTAGGGAGTGCCCCAACTCGGTTTCAAGGATAGAGAAGAGACCAAGGCCCATCTCCATCTAGCTCTCGTGGACCCGGGGCAGGCGGGGCAGAGGCGGCCACCATTGCCGCCTTGTCTCCAGTGTTAAATCTCATTGAGTCAGGTTTCATCAAGGCGAATGCATGCTATCATTATGGGTAGCCGGGGAACTTTCGAGGGATTGTTCGGATAGGGTCGAGGCGAGGACCGGGCGCGATCGGCGGTTTCTTCGTCATCCTTCGTTCGAGCTCCCAAGCCTGATCCTCGGCTAGAAATGGGCCGTGGAAGAGGCAGAGGGATAGAGGTTTCTAGTTCTAGGACAACCCAAAATCAATTTTATGCTTTGGGAGGTCGACAAGACTGAGGCATGACTACGATGTTGTTACAGGTACTTTGACTATTTATTCTCGTGCGGTATATGTATTACTTGATACTATATCTACACTCTCGTATGTTACACAATTGGTTGCGAGTTAGTTTGAGATAGTCCCTGAGTTATTATCTCTACCATTTGTTGTTCCTACGACAATTGGTGAACTGTGTTAGCTGACGAGTTTGGCTTGTGTAGTATTGGTATGTGATAGATCAACCTTAGCTAATGTAGCTGAGCTTGAAATGGTTGATTTTGATGTCATTATGGGCATGGATTGGTTGGCGACATGTTATGCTAATGTTGATTGTAGAGCTAAGGTTGATAGATTCCGTTTTCCGGCGAACGGTCGAGGAATGGCAAGGTAATGCGCGCTACACCTAAAGGTAAGTTTATTTCATACCTTAAGGCTCGGAAGTTGATATCCAAAGGTTGTATTTCACACTTGGTTTGGGTAATAAACTTGGAATGTGAGCCTACAACTCTCCAGTCAATTCCTATTGTAAATGAGTTCCCCGAGGTCTTTCTAGAGGATTTTCTTGTAATTCATCCTGAAAGGGAGATAGATTTTCTATTAATGTACTTCCGGTACTCATCCTATATCGATCCGTCCCCTACAGAATGGCTCCAACGAGCTAAAGGGAATTAAAGGAGCAGTTAGAGTCTGCTCGACAAAGGATTCATTCGACCTAGTGTATCCTTGGGGTGCACCGGTGCTCTTTGTGCGATAGAAAGACGGGTCGTTAAGAATGTGTCAACGATGGCATTAAATAAGGTTACGATTAAGAATAAGTACCGACTTCCCAAGATTGATGACTGTTTGATTGAGTTACGGGGTGCCGAGATGCTTCTCAAAGATTGATTGGAGGTCGGGTACCATCGATTACGGGTGGGAAGTTGATATCCCCATGATTTCCTTCGGGACTAGATATGTCATTATGAGTTCTTAGTGATGTCATTTTTGGCTTACTAGTGCCCACAGCAACTTTTATTGACCTTATGAATCGGGCGTTTAGGCCTTTTCTTGATGTTTTTGTGATCGTCTTTATTGATTACGATTTACTGCGATCAAAGTAGAGCATGAAGGTAATTTGAGAGAAGTATTACCGGACTCTACGGGAGCACGGGTTATATGCTAAATTTTCTAAATGTCACTTAGTGTCACGCCCCGCCATAGGAGGCATGGCGCTTTTTGGTGCCCTACTAGGATATGAACTGCGAGCTGAATGGCCTAGCACCTGCAGTGCGGGCGACTAATTCTAGAACAAAAAAACAACGGGCTATATAGAGATAATGGCCTTTGGACGGCAAGTCCTATAGCCACTGTGAAAATAAAAAGCGGAAACAAACAAACATAGGAGTCCTATGCGGGCGACAAGGCAACCATGATATCTAGTTATAACGGAAGAGAAATTAGATGCTAAACTGAACTACTGACCAATAAGGTCATCAATCAACAACTAAACGGGGGCCCCACCACGGCCACACACGCACTATCTAGAACATATGTGGCCCCACACGGCTGATATCATCTAACCATGGGGAAGTAACACAATTTGCAAGCCTCTATGAGTAATAAGATTGTCAGGATAGGGCAAGCCTACCCATACTGTACAAACAAAAAGAAGTATACCTTCTATCACTGCTACCAAAGAAAGGAGTTGATGGCTGCAATGCGGTGATTGAAACTACGAGGATCTGCTCCTCGTCTATGCGTACCTGCAAACCCAAGTAATGCAGCATGAGGGCGTCAGTACCCCTAGTACTGAGTATGTAAAGCAGTAATTGTAAATGGCGAAAGTAGAAAATCGCCCGACAATAAGCTGAGTAAGGAAACGAGAGGCGGGGCGGGCGGGTAGTGAAATCGGGTGAACATAACTATAGTATGGAGGGTAGGGGTCATACCTAAAAAATGGGGCATCCTACTGTCTAACTATCAGTAACTGGCAACATAACATAAACCTTACATGGCCCCCATAAGGCGAAAGGTACAATCAACACGAACAACTGCAGGGCCCCATTAGCCTAGCAGAGTACACCTCAATCTATGTACCCTATCCCCCGAGGTCATACTGAGTCAACTACCAGCTATAAGCATCTGTCGATCCCCTAGGTCTGCAACTGGGCCAGCTAGGCCCCACGACTATATCTCATTGCCTAAATTAGGAGGACTCCTATCTACACCCCGAGCATAGCTGTGAGGAGTGTGTATAGAACGACCCGCGATAAATATGAGGATATAGATCCCCATCTTCGTCCTTGCAGATGGCATGCCGCTCCATAGAGCGACGAATCCTTGCCTAAGCGAATGAGTCGACACAACTTTTAACCTGGGGTGGTCATGGAAGCTATATAGGTAATCCATCCCAAAACAATACAATTACAAGTCTCAAGCAGTAACAACAACTACACATGATAACATACTCGACATGCTTTAGTGGAATTCATACTGGATTACTATACCGAAGAAGCGACTTGCCGAAAGAAAATGCCTTAACATACCTCGTTCTGTTTACCAGTTAACTAGCGTGTTCCAATTAGTATTCAATATCTCTCCCACTAGAATCGTGTTACTATAAAGATAGGAATAGTTTTAACACTAAATTCGGCAAAAAGGAAAACTTTATATATAAATATTAACTATATTCCAACTTTTGGAATACAGGTCGAAACCTCGTTATTTCTCAAAAGTCTAGAAGGGAGAAATGCTTACTTTAAGCTTTGGGATCTTATTGACACTAGTTTGGAGCAATTCCAACAACTTTGGCTCAACAGGACGACGATTCGCGGGGCGAATGTCACGAAACTAACTCCAATAGAAATGCTCCCGGTAATATATACTTTGATACCCAAAGTTAATTTGGATTTGGACGGCATTTAGCGGTGTAATCGGATGAAAATTATATATTCCCTTTGTCTCTCAACTCTGCTGGTCCGAGTTGTATATGAAAGTATCAAGAATTCTAAGGGTGAGGCCAATATATACTTGAAGCGAGGATGCAAAGCAACGTGGGCGTTGTCCAATGACGTGCCCGCAAGTGTACGGGTCATTAAATAATATAGTGGCTCTTTTTAAGAACTTTCGGAATGTCGAACCCACAGGGACTGGACCCATTCCTCTAACTATCCATTTCTAGTGTGTTCTTAAATACCTAAAGTGTTGGTGATAGACATTTTCGTTTGAGAATAATTAATTCTAAGTTTGGGTCAACGAAATATTCTGAAAGTGCTCTAGGAGCAAAATAGAGTTAAAACCAGATAATCATGAGATACTACGTTTTGCAATGGATTAAGCATAGAACTATCAATTTTTATTTCACATAATTAGAATTGCATGTTCATGGTCTTTCGAGCCTCTAAACACGGCAATCTAGCCTCCTTTGCATCATTGTGAGCGAGGTTTAATTTTCTAGTCACCCAGGCAATCAATTATGTTGGTTTACGGGCAAACGATTAGGGATTTACGTCCAACCATTGAACTAAACTTAGCCTCACAACTACTTTGAGTGGTGATGTGACATCCCAAGTTGGTCTTTCTTAACCCCCGTGTGTCAACCAAGCACGGTGTTAGGTATATTTCTATCCCAACACGGAACCTCTCCCGAGATTACTTCATGCTCCTCACATTCTCATGTCCTGACCTAGGTAATGCCTTCTCAAGCTATTTCCCAAGCTAACAAATATGCTTTCATGGTGATCAATCATAAAAACAACCAACAAATTAGAATGCAAAGCTGAAAATAACAGTAATCAATAACTTAATTCCAAAACAATTTCATAAAATCACAATCATAATCCATGGCTTCAACCCTAGAGGAAGGGTTCTAGCCATTCATGTTCGTAAAACTACTCTACACCATATTAATCTACTCCTAAACTACATACTTACACGATATTGGTAGATGAGAAGGGAATTTGACAAACGCTAGCTGAGTTCTCCCACTTCTCTCTTCACTCCTGGCGGTTTCTTTGAATAAAATTGTGACCCAATGGAATTAGGCAACTGGGGGTCTATTTATAGTAAATGGAGAACCTGCATAATTCTGCCTGTCGAGGAACGGCTCTGTGTCATGGATTGTATCGCGGAGCACTGCCTCCATTGACACGGAGGGGGAGCATCATGAAGCTCACTTGGAAATCACCCTAGAAAATTGGCCTCGGCGGCACCTGCTTGCATTGGCAACGTGGCACCTTTGTGTTTGGGCAGCGCGTTGCATCCTCTTGGTCGCGCAGCCACCCTGCGTGGCACGTTGCCAACGCCTTGGTGGGCTGTTTTTGAGCTCTGCCTTCCCTGGCACGTTGCCGACGCGCGAGGTGGGCTGTTTTGGCCCTCATCTTTGCGACGTTCGCGTGTTGAATCCGTTTCCAAGCCTCTACTTCACCAACTCATGGTTAGCTCCTCAAAAGTCATCAAAACCTACAAAACAACAGCTAATCATGTTGGATTAGCATATCTTCATTTATATAAAATCACATGAAAATGTATAAAAAATAACTTAGACAACACGACTAATTTAAGTTGTTAAGCGTATCACGGGCTTGATATTTTGCCCGTAGTCACAACCACTTAAAGCCTTGTTCGTCTGAACAACCTTTACATATCATGCATATGGAGACTCCCACATAACTAATTTAGCAAGATAATTCAAGCTACGAATATAATGATTACGTAAGATACAAGCTAAAATTAGAGCATGGACAATTTAATCACCGAAATGAAATACAACTATATTAAGACTTCCTAACCTACAGAATCGACTCTCAATCTTAGCAAACTCATTCTCCAAATCAACTGATTAAGAAATCCCACATGAATTTATCCTTCATTAAACATGTGCCCTCACGGATTGAGAGTTACCCAATCCTACCGCATAAAAACAATTTTTACATCACAACATGTGTGGGTACATGGTCAATTACACTCACTCTCACAAGAATTCACATGCATCATGTCATGACCCATAAGCTTGCCCTTAGTGTTTTACTCCACTAATTTGAGGATGTATGAATGTAAGATCAAGTAGGACTATTTAGGTTTTAATGTAACTTCCGGAGTACGGGTAGGTAACATTATACGGTAATAGTGACTATCTTTCCTAAGCGCTTTCAATACATCACGCCCTCATTACGAACTTCCTTTCCCTTACTTCACCTTTTTATCCTTGGTAGTTTTCTTTTCCTCTTTTGTTCCCCTTTATTTAGGCACTTTGACTTGTCAGTAGGAGCTCTATAAATAATTTTTCATTACTTTATTTTCTTACTCCTTAATAATGATCATCCACTTTCACACAAGTGCACCTTTGTCCTTTCTCAACTTCTACAACTTGCTACTTTTCATTTCTTTTCATTCCTCTCACTCCTTTACTCTTTCAGATTTTCTTCTTCAAGCGCTTAGGAGCTTTGGGTCAATTTCAAGGATAATGAAAGAAAGGATTAAACATGTTGCGGCTATCAAAGAATCGGCTCAAGGCTCGACGGGGCTAACTAGGATTAATTTCACCGAGGTAGGTAAATGAGGGATAAAAATTTGGTTCATTCAAAGAAATGCCTAAATCATCTCCTACAATTCACATCCTTCATTCCGCTTCATACACACACCAGGCAAGTTCTAGACAATCCACGATAGCATAGAATACTCAAAAAACCTTACACTCGTAGCACGTACTCAATTCAAGACTTACATTCAATGAGCTCTTGCACCATTAATCACAAGAATTCAAATTAAGCTTCAATAATATTGGAGTCAAATTCAGAGCCTAAGTGTCTCCAACAAAGTTATACACTTGCATGCTTCAACACTACACATACTTGCATCTTACAATCATATCTAGCATATAACAAGAACATCAAGCATCCATTAGCTACGGTTTCAAAAACCCGACATCTATCGGCTAATTTTCCTCAAGACGGTCGTCATCCATTCGTCGTCGGAAACAGTCCCTAACTTTGACTAAAAACATTATATACAGACAAATAAAATAAAAATAAAAAAATAAAAAATTTATTCTTCAGTTCAAAGACCCCGTCGGAAAAAAGAGGCAGAAAGAAAAACCAACGGTGATGGTGTGCTTGACTCCCAAAAATTTTCAAATTTTTCTCATTTTTCAAACAAGCATTACATTCACCAACAATTTGTTAGGCACCAAGAATTTTGAATTTCATTGAAATTTCCCTCGCCTTACTTAAATCATGCTATGTCCTCGTAGCATTCAATTAATATTTCAAGAGGGTGAAAGTTACTCCACGAGGTCTTCGAGGCCTAGCTAAAAATCATGTTTTCCTCACTTGCACACGTGGGTGGTCAACCCCCTTTCCTCTTCCATGCTTCCTAGCTTCCTTCTGCGAGGTACTCGAGACTTCCCCTCTACACTGTGCCTAACTTTCACCAAAAACACAAACAAAAATGAAAATAACAAAATCCAAACAAAAATAAAAAAAATACAAATTATACACAGGAGTACCCTTGGGTTGCCTCCCAAGCAGCGCCTTATTTTAAGTCGTGGCCCGATGTGGACTGCCCTTTTCAGGACATCCTGCACACACAGGTTCTCTTTCGAGAACCATCTCCTTCTTTTCTTGTTTAGAGGAAACAACCTCCTCTTTGTTCCTCATTTCTCCAACTTCTTTTCAATTTAAGCCTGTCCAGACTCGGGCTGGTACTTATTTTCTTTGGCCCTGACGTGGACTCCTCCACCCCACACTCATCCTCTGCCAACACACTAACTTGACAAAGTTTTCTTTAGTGTGCGGACGGGTTTATTTCTTGGTAGACACGGAAGATTTCTTCTTCATCCTCGACCCTGGAATTTCGGGTCCTTCTTTCAAATCAATCACCGCTCCTCCGGTGGCCAAGGTAACCGTCCCAAGATTAGAGTGCTGGTCATCAACCTGAAAATCTAAAACAATAAAATCGCGGTATAATAAATTTACCTACTTTGATGAGAAAGGTCTTCTATGATTCCATCCGGTGTCACTCGTGACTTGTCGGCCCGGTACCAACATCAACCTTGTCGGTCTCGGTCTTCCCAACCCCAAGGTGTTGAATAAGGATAGGGCCATTAGATTAGTACTTTTGCCCCTAAATCACACAAAGTCGCGGAGCACTTGACTTTACCAATTTGTATGGGGAGGGTAAAACTCCCGAGGTCTTTGAAACTTCTTTGGCATTTTTGCTCAATACCACAATGTTGCCTCCTCGATCGGTCTTTCTAGTGAGATTCCCAATCTAACTTTGTTCGCCATCATGTCCTTCAAGTATTTAGCATACTTGGGCATTCCTATGAACATCGATAAGAGGCAAATTTATATGAAGTTCTTTGAAACTCTCAAAAGAACTTTGAAGCACATTCCTCCTCCTTGCTCTTTAAGGTCTCACGAGGGGAATGGTGGTGGTGGTCTTTGTACTTTACGATGAAGGTTGCTCATTTTGTTGTCCAGCACTTTCCCGATTTGCTCCAGTGTCGGTGGATGGTCTGGTCTTACCGGCTGGCTGCACCTCTTTTGTCAACTCTTTGAAACTGCTTTGCACATCCCGGCTCTTTTTGCCACTTCTAAGACTGATGGCATTGATGCATGGGGGTTAGAGAGGATCTGCGTCGCTTGGTAATCACCCTTGCGACCTCATATTTTGAGCAACGCTTCTATCTGACCCACTTGTTTTCAAGATTGTCGGTGGCTACTTTAGCACGATTCATCAGTACATTGCCATCCTCTCACGATTCTCTGCTAGCGGTTACGGGTCTCCATAATTTACTACGTAGTGTTTCCTCAATGCGGCTGCTACTCTGCCCATCAATCTGCCTATTCTGCTGATACGATGTTGTTGAGGTTGCATAAAGTGCACTTTTGGTTTCCACCCCAAGAAGAATTGGTGGCCACACCAGTACATTTGAGTTATTCCATAATTCCTGATTTCTTTACATTTCCAACAAAATTGACTGATTTCCGGATTGGCTCCACAAGATTCTGCGTTGTGCCCATTATTACCACAAATTTCACCAGCTCGGAGCTTGCGGAGCGCATTAACTGTACTGGTGTTGGTGCATACTCGGTTTATTGAATTGAGTCATCAGTTGATGTTGAGTGAAGCTAACTGTGCTGCCAAAGCTTTCAAACCATCTGCTTCTGTCAACCCTGATCTTCTTCCTGCCCCTCTTGATGACTCGCTATGCCACTCTGGATTTCCTTGTGCAATTCTGTTCAACAAAGTGTACAACTCATCATCGTCTTCTCAGGCTTGCCCACCAGCTATGATCTAGTAATATTTTATTGTGTGGGTCTAGACTTTCTACAAGGTATGGGCCAGCACTTCATTTGATTGCTGATGATGGGGACAGTCTCTCAACAATGACTTGAATCTTTCCCAAAGACATATATAAGTTCTCCTTGAATACTGCTTGAAACTTAGTATTTCACTTCTCAACTGCAGTTTTCTGAAGGAAAAGAATCTGATAAGGAACTTTCTAGCCAAGTCATTCCTTGAAGTTATGGAGTTCGGTGGCTCAGCCTTCAGCCACTTTTTCGCCTCTCCCAACAATGCAAATAGGAAGAGGGTTAGCGGACATAATGCGTGGACACGGCTAGGTGGGGACAAACGTGTCGTAATCTCTAAAGAAAGCTCTGTAAGTGCTGTTTGCGGGTCCTCATGTGCCACCCAGTGAACGGCCACTAGAATGTAACAGCTGCACCATATTCTATTTAAGCTCAAAAGTTCCCTCCAGGGGCTCCGATTTACGGATACTAGAGGTCATTCGTCTCACAGTGGGATGGCCCTTACATGAGGCTGGTCTTCTTGTGCCATTGCTTCCGATGACAAGCTGTGCTTGCCCCGCGGTGGTTGTTGTTGTACCTTTTCTTGAAATCTCTTCAGCTTTTGCTCTAGAGCTACTCTCCTTTGCAAATGGATTTGACGTTACGGTTCCGGCAAGTTGCACAAACTCTGTTTCTAGCGGCTCGGCGGGACAGCTGTCACTGCAAATGAGCAGGACTAAGACCAAGTTTCTCAACACTTAAGGAAATTCAAAAATCACACAAAAACAGATAAATTATCATAATTTCGCCGAGTCCCCGGCAACGGCACTAAAAACTTGGCGTGCCCGCAAGTGTACGGGTCGTGCAAAGTAATATAGTAGCTCTTTTTAAGAACCGGAATGTCGAACCCACGAATTTGGACCCATTCCTCTAACTATCCATTTCTAGTGTGTTCTTAAATACCTAAAGTGTTGGTGATAGGTATTTCGTTTGAGAATAATTAAGTCTAAGTTTTGGTCAACGAAATATTACGAAAGTGCTCTAGGAGCAACATAGAGTTAAAACCGAGATAATCATGCGATAATACGATTTGCAATGGAATAACAATGGAACTATCAATTGTTATTTCACATAACTGGAATTGCATGTTCATGGTCTTTCGAGCCTCTAAACACGGCAATCTAGCCTCCTTTGCATCATTGTGAGCGAGGAGTTTAATTTCTAGTCAATCAATTATGTTGTGGATTACGGGAAACGATTAGGGACTTTCATACGTCTAACCATTTGCTCCAACCCAGCCTCACAACTACTTCCCTTCTTCAGTGGTGATGTGACATCCCAAGTTGAACTCATAACCCCGTGTGTCAACCAAGCACGGTGTTAGGTATATTTCTATCCCAACACGGAACTCTCTAAAGATTACTTCATGCTCCTCACATTCTTATGTCCTGACCTAGTAATGCCTTCTCAAGCTATTTCCCAAGCTAACAAATATGCTTTCATGGTGATCAATCATAAAAACAACCAACAAATCAAGAATGCAAGACGATAATAACAATCAATAACTTAATTCCAAAACAATTTCATAAAATCACAATCATAATCCATGAACTCAACCCTAGAGGAAGGGTTCTAGCCATTCATGTTAAATAAACTACTCTACACTAGTATTAATCTACTCTTAAACTACATACTTACGATATTGGTAGATGAGAAGGGAATTTGACAAACCCTAGATGAGTTCTCCCACTTCTCCCTTCTCTCCTAGGCGGTTTTCGAGAATAAAATCGTGACCCAATGGAATTAGGAGCTAAGGGTCCTATTTATAGTAAATGGAGAACGTGCTAAATTTGGCCTGTCGTGGAACGGCTCCGTGTCACAGGTGTATCGCGAACCTTTGCCTCCGTGACACGGAGGCATCCACCCAGCTCACGGAAATCACCTAGAAAATTGGCCTCGGCGGCACCACACGCGTTGACGCGTGGCACGCTGCTTCTTGGGCAGCGCGTTACATCCTCTTGCTTGTGCATGCCCTGCCGTGGCATGTTGCCAACGCGCAGGTGGGCTGTTTTGGGCAGCCTGCTGCCGTGGCCGTGCGTAGCCTTGAGTGGGCTGTTTGGCCTCCTAGCACACCGACGTTCGCGTGTTGAATCCGTTTCCAAGCCTCTACTTCACCAACTCATGGATTAGCTCCTCAAAAATCATCAAAACCTACAAAACAACAACTAATCATGTTGGTTGCTTTTATATCTTCACATTTATATAAATATATAAAATCACATGAAAATGTATAAAATAACTTAGACAACACGACTAATTTAAGTTGTAAAGCGTATCACGGGCATGATATTTTTGCCCGTGATCAGCCAACAAGCTGTTTTAGCTCTGTGCCACGTTGGCTAACACGGAGGCCCAAGCTCCATGCCACTTTTCCCCTCTGGGTAGCTTGGTTCGGCCTCCTCTCGCGAAATCCCAACTTGGCACTCATTCGACCTTTCCCCGGTCCCTTTCCTCGTACGTATAACACTCTAAAACTCCCAACCCACATGCGAATAGGCCGACTAAACGCTAGAAACTTACGGGGTGTAACAGTGAGTTTTGGCTAACATCTGTGGCTTTCCTTGGTTATGTAATTACAATTGAAGGTATAAGAGTGGTTAGTCAGAAGATAGAGGTAGTAAAGACTTGGCCCAGACCCTTGCATCCTACAGAGGTTCGCAGCTTTCTGCGGTTAGAAGTTTATTATCACCGATTTATGGAAGGTTTCTCTACTATCGCTGCACCATTGACAAAGTTGACTCATAAAGCAACTAAGTTTCATTGGATAGAGGCATGTGAGCGAAGTTTTCAGGAATTGAAGGAAGGTTGACTTTAGCACCTGTCCTGACTGTTCCAGAGGGTGTCAATGGCTATATGGTCTATTGTGATTCTTCGAGAGTTGGGCTAGGTTGTGTTCTGATGCAACCCCGCAAGGTCATTGCTTATGCCTCTAGACAGTTGAGGAAGAACGAGCAAAGTTATCCTACCCATGATCTTGAGTTGGCTGAAGTGGTATTTGCATTGAAGATTTGGCGCCACTACTTATATGGGGTACATGTTGATATATTCACAACTCATAAGAGACTCCAGTATTTGTTTTAGCATAAGCAGTTGAATTTACGCCAGAGAAGGTTGTTAGAATTGCTGAAAGATTATGATGTTAGCATTCTATATCATCCGGGCAAGGCAAATGTTGTAGCTGATGCGCTAAGTTGCAAGTGTATGGGTAGCTTGAGTCATATTCATGTTGAAAGGATTGAAATGATGAAGGCTCTACAGCAGTTGGCGGACATACAGATTCGGTTATTGAATGCCGAAGATAGGGGTGTTATTGTCAAAAACACAGCAGAATTGTCCTTGATAGTGGAAGTTAAGCAACGAAAATATGATGATGCAGAGTTAGTCTTATTGAGAGACAGTATACCATGACAGAATTAGACCCTATTTGGTTGTGTAACCGATGGAGTTAAGAGATACTAGGGTCGTTTATGTGTACCTAATCTAGGTGATCCACGGGAACAGATTATGAATGAAGCTCATTAATCTCGATATTCAGTACACCCAGGTGCCACAAAGATGTATCATGACCTGAGGCAGCTATATTGGTGTGATGGCATGAAAAAGGACATTATCAGTCTTTTGACTCAGTGTCCCAATTTCCAGCAGGTTAAGGTTGAGCTCCAGAGGCCTTGAGGTCTAGTGCAGGATATAGAAATTCCATCCTGGAAATGGGAGGTTATTAATATGGGTTTTATTACAGGATTTCCTCGAACGAGCAGGAAGCATGATTCTATCTGGGTAATAGTTGATAGATTAACTAATCAGCATACTTCTTGCCAGTTAAGACCACATATGCTGCAGAGGATTATGCTATGCTTTATATATGGGAGATATTTCGCTTACATAGCGTCCCCTTGTCCATTATTTCTGACAGAGGTGCTCAGTTCACAGCAAACTTCTAGAAGTCTTTCCAGAAAGGCTTGGGCACCCAGGTAAGCCTTAGTACCACATTTCATCCTTAAACAAACGAACAGGCTGAAAGCACCATTTAGATGCTTGAAGATATGTTGCGTGCATGTGTTTTAGATTTTGGCGGAAGATGGGATGATCATGTTTTCTTGATTGAGTTCGCCTATAATAACAACTACCAAGAAAGTATTCAGATGGCCCCATATGAAGCTTTATATNATGGCCCCATATGAAGCTTTATATGGGCGAAAGTGCAGGTCACCTATGGGCTGGTTTGAACTCAATAAGGAAGAGTTATTGGGGCCATACTTAGTGCAGCAGGCTATTGACAAACTTAAACTTATTAGAGATCGGCTTCAAACAGCCCAGAGTAGGCATAAGTGTTATGCAGATGTACATAGTCGAGCGCTAGAGTTTTCTGTTAATGATTAGGTCTTCTTGAAAGTGTCGCCTATGAAAGGTGTCATGCGATTTGGCCAAAAGGGAAAGCTGAGCCCTAGATATGTTGAGCCTTACAGAGTTATCCGCAGGATAGGTGAGGTAGACTATGAGTTGGCGTTGCCACTAGAGCTAGTGGCAGTCCACCCCGTATTTCATGTACCGATGTTGCAGAAGTGTATAGGAGACCCAATCCATGTTATGCCTATCGATGATTTCCGGATTTATGAGGAGATGACGTACACCGAGGTCTTTGGTGCTAGGTTTCTATACTTGATCGGCAAATCAGGAAACTTCAGACCAAAGAAGTCGCCTTAGTTAAAGTATTATGGTGATGTAATAACATTGAGGAAGTGACTTGGGAGGCTGAGGAGGAAATGAATAATAAATATCATCACCTATTTACAATGTCGACGTGATGTTAAGGTATGTGTTTGATACCTATGTTACTGAGTATCTATTTTGAAGCATTATATGTGAAATTAATTTCCGTTCGGGGACGAGTGTTCCTAAAGGGGGAAGAATATAATAGCCCGAAAAACTTTTGGTGATTATTTGATGTTTGTATTCTAGGTTAAGAAAAGTATGGGTTCTTTATTTGTCGTAGGTGACAAGGGAAATGTGTACGAATGGAAAACCAAAGAGTATATGAAGTTCATAATTAAGGGTCACCATTAAACGATCATATCTCCCAATATATAATTAATTAGAAGCCCCACGACCTATCAAACTAAAGGTCTTTGAGTCTACTTTTCAGAATATTAAACCACTTGTCAATAAGAGTTCAGACTAATAAGTTATAGATGTTTTGCCGTGACACTGTCGGGCAGTGAGGTCGCCACCGGCCAACACCCTTTATATTTTAAGTTGTGTGTTATGCAACCACTTCAACGTTTCAAAAATTGAGGTGCTTTCTTATCCTATGAAGTTCTATCAAATTTCCATCAAAAAACTAAGGAGAACACCAAGCTAAACTCCATTAAAAGTAAAGCTAAGTGAAGGGGAGCTATCATAAGGTGTAAGTGGTGTGTTGGTGGATGTTTTGGCTGCACTTGGGCAGTGTTGCTGTGGTGAATTTTCTGCGTTTTGAAGCTGTTCTAAGCTATAAATATGTTCCCTCTTGGTAGGGATTAAATACAAGTAATAAAGGTAAGAATTCTACTCCTAACCATGCTTGAATTCTTGATTAAAAAACTAGAAGTTGGAGGTATGTTTGGTGTGTTGGTAAACTGTTTTTGCTGTGTTTAGGACAGCAAGGTTGCTGCATTTCTGGACAAGAAGTTGAAGTAGATTAATCCTATATTTAAACAATAACAAACCCCCAGAAAAAGGTAAGTATTTCACCCATTTTAAACCTCTCAAATTGCTAAGCGAAAATCTGCACATAGGCAGCTAAGTGAGCTGCCGATGGACTGTTTGCGAGCTGAGTTTTGTTCGTTTTCCTTAGGCTTTTTGGCTGTTTTCTTTTCTGGAATTATACTTCATATTTAGGGGAATAATTACAGAAAAACTAAGTTAAAATTTAATCTTGTTTCTCCCTCAAAAGTTAGTGAAAACTAGTTTAAAAAATGGCTAAATGTTGTTGATGCGGCCGTGTGTTGTTGTTGCTATTGTGACTGCCTTTTGTTAGTTATTTAGGATGTTTTTTTTCTATATATTAATCTTTTAATTTTCCTATAAAACCACTGGATTAAGGAGGTTGAAGGCAGATCATTGAAATAGGAAATCGGTTAGAGTAAAGTTCATCGGAGAAAGGTATGTAAGGCGCCCCGTCTATCGTTCTTTTAAGCACGATTCGTGTGTTGTGAATCTAATGAGCCAGCAACCTCTTTAAAAGTCATGAGGAAGAATGTTAAGCTTCATTTAAGCTTTAATTATTCATTTTTTAATTGAGTTTAAATGTTAAGATTATGCCTAGCCAAAGTGAGACATCTAAAGTGTGATACTATGTTGATTGTTCCTGTAGTTGTACATTGAGATGGAGACCCCTCAGCATGGGCATTGTTAGCTGGTCCTTACTATATGTCATGTGTATATATATGTGATGTTAAATGCTTTTAAAGGTATGGTTTCTAATTGAAATTGGTGAAAGAGCCAAGATGAGGACGTGTAAACAATTTTAAGCCACGTAAAGACGTTGCAAGCTATTAAGGGTAAACAAGTTATCGAATTAGGATTACCTAGTTATGGTTGTCATTTATGTTATATGTACATTATGAAATATTTCAGGCCAAGGGGAGATTTCGTAATCCCTCTCCCTTAAGCTGAACGACAAGCTAGCAAGTTACTGAGCTCTAATGTCCCTTGAATACGATCTATAAATTTTGTTTAAACTCTTAGGCCATACGCAGTTCCTTATGATTTATACAAGTTTTGAATGCATGCATTTATGTTCTATTTTATAGCTTTACATGTTATATGTTCTCAGTTGCAGTTATGCATTGCGAAGGAGGCCTATGCAGGCCACATGTTTAGTATTCGTCATTTCTATGTTGTACATATTAAGTTGGTACAGTATAAGCCATACGGCTCCATTTATGCTTTTGTTTAAGATTTATTGATTTTACCCCGGTGTAGTACACCGGCTGGAGGTATTGTTATTTTACCCCGGTGTGGTACACCGGCTGGACGGATTTTACCCCGGTTTGGTACACCGGATGGAGGAACTTTTATTTTTACCTCAGTGTAGTACACTGGATGGATGAATTATATATAGATATTATGATCGGCTGGCTGCTGGAATTTCAGTTATAGTCTTTGTTGTGCATTAGATGATAACATTTACACTTCAATAATGAGTTATTGTCAGGTTTCTATTTTCAGGATTCTGGGTTGTTACTATTCCTTATTTATGGCCCAGTTATAATTTTTTTCTTACATCTTTATAGTTTTCAGCGTTACATACTAGTACATTTTATTCGTACCGATGTCCCTTCATCTTGGGACCCTTTCTGCAATCGTGCTACAGGTACAGGCCGAGGCTCAGATCATCGGATGTAGTAGGAGCCAAATTTCAGCACAATAGTGGTATGCTCCTCTCTTTCAGGAGCCATGTCCTAGTTTGGACTATTTTTAGTTTTGTGTACAACATGGGTAGGCTGGGGCCCTGTCCCATGCATTTCAGTTTGTTTACTCTATAGAGGCTGATGTGGACTAGTTTGTATAGTAGTGTTGGTTGTGTAGTTGTATTGGTTTTTCATTGCTTTGCTTAGCTTTATTGTAGCCTTGTCAGCTTTTCAAGTTGCATATTTATAATTTTCAAGGCATTATTGGCCTAGTATTTATCTTGGTTAGTTGTGACAGGTGGCTTGGTCAGACTTAGTGTTACATTTATAGATGTTATATAGTCGGCTTCTCGATCGATCATGAATCGAGTGCCAGTTGCGCCCTACCCCAGTTTTGGAGCATGGCACCACCGGTGGCCCACAGTTATGCATCGGTGGTTCGCCGAAGGGTCCGCTTGTCAAATGCTCCGAGTTCCAGCCTATTGTTTTCATTTAGCTTGAGGTGGTGGTTTGCGCTTCTTGATCGGCGATTCTCCAGTCCAGCGCAGTCCTGCGATGTTGTTGGTTTTTCCTACTTTGTTCCTGACTTAATAGCTCCTACAAAAACAAAAACAAATAAGACATAAAATTAATCAACTAAACACTTGGGTTGCCTCCCAAGAAGAGCCTTAGTTAATGTCGTGGCACGATGTAGATGTCATTCACCACTTCTTTTTTGACAGATTATCCTCCGACTCTGTCTCCTCCATCTCAAGTCCTTTATCCTCATCTCATTTTGCAACACCCCTATTACCTTGCATTCGTCGGGATTTTCAGTTGACTGGCACACCTTGAAGGTGATTTCCTCGCATCCAATTCTAAATTTGAGCACCCCTAGCACCACATCAACTAATGCTCTACCTGTCGCGACCAATGGACTCCCTAAAATAATAGGTAACTCCACATTCATTTCACAATCGACGACAACAAAATCCGCTGGTAGGATGAATTTTTCCACTCTCACTAAGACATCTTCTAATATCCCCACGAGTTTTTTTATGGAACGATCCACCATGAGAAACCTTATAGATGTAGGCTTTGTGCTTCCAAGTCCCAACTTCCTGAAAATGACAAGGAGCATTATATTTTTGCTATCACCAAGATCACATAGATCCTTTTTAAACATGCATAATCCAATTGTGCACGGGATTGTGAATGCTCTAGTGTCTTATCGCTGGGGGAAAGGTTACTCATCATCATTACACTACAGTGGCGCCATTTCTCCACTACTTATATCAATCACCTTCTTCATTTTCAGTAACTCCTTCATAAATTTGACATACCCAGGCATCTGAAAAAGGGCATTCACAAGCGGTATATTGACAGACAATTTGCTGAACATATCAATGAACTTTCTAAATTGATCGTCTTTCTTGTTCTTTGACAACCGTTGTGAATATAGGGGTGGAGCTATTGTTGCATTGTCTTCACTATCCGAGGCTTTTGTGCCCGTCTTATTTTCAGCTGCCTTTGAGGGAACATCATCACCTCTCCCTCACCATCATCATCTTTAACACGCTCATCACTCTTTGGTGCTCTTGGCACCACATGCTCTGCATTTTCAGTACAAGTTAAAGGAGTAACACTCTCTCTAACTTTCATACCTTCATTCCCCACTATCTTACCAGTCCATGTGATAATTGCCATGCATTGGCTCTCCTTCTTCGCGTTTGGCATGGTGTCACTAAGGAGTGTACCCTTCATTCAGGGGTTCATTTGCAAAGAGAGGTAGTTCATTTGGGTCTCTAAATACTTTATAGAGGCTGAATAGGAACTCATCATTTGGGTGAGGTTAGACACCTCCCCTTTTAATTCTTTAACCCCACTATCCATCAATTCTACCTTTATTAAGACTCTTCCCAACATCTCCTCAATCATGGAACTAACAACCAACATCACTTACTCCCGATTGATTCTGGGCATGCTCAACTTTAGCTGGGGGTACATAAGGATTTGAGCTTCGATGGTATCGATCCCCATCACTATTCTGATCTTATTTCCCCACCTGTAATTTCTCTCAGGCCATCCTTGAGAATCCCGATTCGTTCCTCCAACCTCTCTTCCCTTGGGCGCAAAGGACCTTGATTGGTTCCTTGAAACCAGGGTCAAGAACCCCCCATTTTGTTAGTCATGTACTACAACTCTTTCTTATATTGAGGTGGGGATGACTCTCCTTCAAAATGCAATGGGCCTTGCATACCCATGGCATTCACACCTTTAGAACCTATTCCTATCACATGCTTTTTCACAAATTCCAATTGTGTCATCATCTTGGCAAGATTTTCATCTCGTTCTTCGTCCTGCTTGCGCCACTCAACTGCTAATGCACTAGATCCCAAATCATGGTTAGACACAATTGTATCTCTTGTATGTAAGGCCCTATTTTTTTCATCATTCGATCCACGAGAGCTTTGGCCAGCCCATAAGTTTGATCCATAATAGACCCTCCAGCCAAATTGTTGGCAACCAATTTGTTGATTGAGTCAAGGGCTTTATAAAAGCTTTGGAGAAGCACTCCATCGGAAGGCCATGGTTAGGAAACAAAGAGACCTTTTTCTCTAATCGTAACCATGCTTCATGCAATGGTTATCCCAGTTCTTGCCTGAAATTAGTGATGTCATCCCACAGTTGTAACATTCTTGAAGGAGGGAAGAAATGATCCAAGAAAGATTTGGTTAATTCTTTCCAAGATGTGATACAGCCCGGAGGGAGTTCCTCCAACCACATTGTTGCCTCCCCCGTTAGTAAGAATGGAAAGAGTCTCAACCTGATAGACTCTTGACTAATATTTGTAATGTTGAAGGATTAACATATCTCCAAGAAATTTCTCAACTAACGATACACATACTCGGTTGGTTTACCTTCAAAGAGTCCTTTAATTTTCAACAAATGTAGCATGGCGCTCGTAGCATGAAACACCACATTCCCTACCACGGGTGGTAGGCAAATGGTTCCCCCAATCTCCGGCATCACCGGATTATCCTCCTCATGCTCCATGTTGCCTTCCACTAAGCTATCCCCTGCTTGGGAATGATGACTCATATGGGTGTGATGAACTAACAAGCACCACAAACTCACATCAAGTAACCAAGATGCAAAGTTATTTCAAATCAACAATCAACACACAAATATCAAGCGCGAGTCCCCGACAACAGCGCCATTTTGGATAATGTCCAAAATATATCATTCATGTAAAGAATATACACAGTTGCTATATAAAAACAAGTAACCCAACGGGTGTCAGGGTCGAATCCCAGAAGGACTAGTAGATGATAGTTATGAGTGTCGATTGCAAAATTGAATCTAGCTTACACCACTTAAACATAACATGGAAATAAACAAGTTGGGGGATATGCCAATGCACAAGAGAATATAAATTTGAATTTCCATAACGTTGATAGCAGAAATCACCAAGGTTGTCAACACTAATGTGAAAGAGAATAGGTGGGGTGAGATAATATGCTAACTAGAAAGGGTCATGCTAGGTCATCTCACAAAATTAAATTAATGTCAATACTCTTGGGCAAATAGGTATTCAATGCTTTTTAGCATAATGCATACCTCTTGCTAGAGCTTTTTTTTCAAATCTCTAGACTCGATCAACTCAACCCAATCAGATTTGGATTAATATCTGCACTAATTTCTAGCTATTAGCTATTAATTAGGAGTGAGAATGTAATTCTGACTATTTCTATCCCAATTTCACAATCTCTCATCCATAAAAACCATTAGATTCTCTCCCAATACAAAAATTTTCTTTTGCAGGCAACAATCAAGTAAGAATAAGTAGACCCACATCAAAATCAATGGGTCTTCAATTATAGATTGGTGAGAGACTAATAGACTTACAATTAATCGAACAGTTTTAAAATAATTCCAGAAATTTCCACTTTAATCAAGAATTCATCATCACCCACCTCTAGCTAATGATTTACCTACTCATGATTAAGAAATTCAAAATCACATTCAACGATAGACTCATTGAATTCAATAATAAGAGTAGAAAAGTCAAGTTCACAAAGGGTCTTCAACAATGGCAAAACCTTGCTATGAAGAAGAAGAAGAAGAAGAAGTAAAGGAAGTAGTTAAATTTCACCAATAACAATATCCTTTTCTTCTCTGCCAAAGGAATGTTCTAAAAGCTAAAAACAAATTGAAAGCTGATGACTACTCTGTACTTTTTATAGAATATATGCAAAAAGTAGGGTATCTTCTTTCTCTCTTTCCATGTTGGACCACATTGCCTCTAAGAAGCATTCTAGCATGGGCGTAGGTATCGGTAGTTCACCGATTAAAATTCATGAACCACCGGGTACATTATCTGAGCCATCACTAAACTCCAGTGAACATCGACAGTTCATTCAGTGTTTAGCAAATCTCCATCGGTGAACCACCAATTCATTGCTCTTTACTCCAGAAAATCAGATGTCATTCGGTGACTGGAACAACGAGTCACCGTAGGCAACTCGCGTTTCACCGGTGGCTTTATTCCTTAGAGGCAGTGATGATTAACTATTGACCGGCATTTCGATGGTCTTCATTGGTGGACCACCAATTTGATCTCACTTCCTCTTTTTGCTCCATTTTTGCTCATTTCTTCATATTTCGCACGCAACAAAGAAAAATAGGGCATAAAATCCATGTAATCAACTCAAAAACTAAGAAAAAAGACAAGCTTAAGAGCCTAATAAGTTGGTAAATTACCAACTCATCAGGACTAGCCTTTGAGGAGCCGCTGGACAATGATGAGTCCTTGGTGATTACTATTGGGGTTGATGAATTGGAATTTGATGAGGAGGAGGATGTTGTCAGGGGAGCCGGGTAGATTCATGGCGAGGATGATGATGATGACGATGATCAGTAGTAAAATCCTGATGATGATGACTATGTGTAGTGGCCTAGGAAGTTCCTTTTCTCTAACTGCATGATATATTTGTGTGTGCATTAAGGAAAATGCACCGCTTAAGTATTGGGTGGAGGAAAGATTTCATGTTTATTCTTTGTTTGCTACATTTATAGTAGGTCATAACATTAGTTATCAATCTTCGTGATAGTAGCTCTGTTTTTATAAGGTCATGTTTGGTAATAGATAGTAATGCTGATGATTGATAACCTGGATGATGCCTTGTGATGTTTGGATTATTTGGTCGTCTCTGGTAGTTGAGTTTGCTTAGTTTAATTTTGTAGACTCAATTTTTAAAAATTTTCATTTTTGTGTTGTCATAGAGTAGTGAATCTTCCCTATAATAAATGGATGATGACCGTATCAAGGGAAATTAGTCACTTTTTATTTTTTTTACAATTGAGTCGGACATAAATCACTTGTGTTCTCTTTGACATTCCACTTAGATGCTAAGAGAGAAGAAATGAAGTGAGTCATTTTAAGTGAGAATTTCATGAGAGACACATAAAGTTCTGTAACTCGACTCAAGACACTTGTAGGGCTTAATAATGAAAAATAAACTAGAGTCTTAATGTCGTGTGAGGTGAGCTTGATGTTTTGTTTTGTACATGTTGGAGTATCTAGAACTTTCCTTAATGTATGTTGGAATGCTAGTTGTTAAAGGATTAAGAGATTATTAAGGCCTTTCTTTTAAAAATCCATGTTCCCCATGTTTGTTTTACCTTCCCGAGCATTTTTCCTGGTTAACCCCCTTGAGCCATAAGCCTTATTATTTTCTTAGCCACAAAAATAGCCTATGCCCTTTTGTTGTGTGACCTCCAGAATTGTTGATCCAAAGTAGTCTTAGGAAGATTGAGACTTGTAACTGAAAGTTCACTAATGTATGAATCTTAAGGGAAAGGAAAGAAAGAAAAAGATGTGGAGAGTAAGAAATGTAAGTAGGATGAAGGGGTTCCCACAAGAATATGTTGTTACTTGCTGCTACGACCATGAAAGAAAGATTTTTAATAGTGAATGTCATGCCCCGCCTTGGGGGAGGGGGTATGACTGGCACCTGGTGCCCTAGTAGGACTTGGACTGCTAACTGGTGAGCCTAAGCACATCTGGTGCCTGGCTAGCTCTATCTCAGATTTCTGG
>JACEIK010001271.1:224401-253355 GCA_018107945.1 Datura stramonium
CCCTCAAAAATTTTACCATATTTGTTTGACACTGAGTGGTGTATCTCCATTTGTGACATGAAATTGTTGGAAATATGTTCTTATTTGAGAGTGATGTGTTATTCATTTCTATATCCATATGCCAATGTGTGGGAAAGAAAAAATTGCTTGTTCACTTGATCTAATCACAGTGTAGAACTAGCCTTGGTACTTGTTCCTAAATTTAGGATTGACTATGGATTGTAGAGATGAACTTAGGCCTTATTTTGTGCTTCATAACCCACACATGCCTATAGAAACCTACCAAATGATGCATGAATCTCTAGTCTCGCTCTTTGAGCCTATTTACCTTTTCCTTGATCAACTGTAATGAAAGCAAAAGCCAATTTTCAAGTTGACCCTCTTTTGAACCCATCCCCCTTGACAGTTGTAAAGTAATTAAAAATGAGCAAAAAGTTTTAAGTTGGGGGATATATGGAGGGAAAGAAAGAAATAGGCCAACGAGATGTTGTATGAGCACATCCCAAGGCGTACTTGAGCAATGAGCTAAAAAGAAGAAAAAGAAAAGAAAGCAAAAAGAAAAAGAGAAGAATGAAGTTTGAGCTCACAAAAATACTGTGGGGTGTGAAAATGCCAAAAAATGAAAGAAGGGGTGAAAAGAAGGGATCAAAAAGGTAAATCGGTTGTGGAAACATTATGAAGTAGTCAAGGATGGTAACTGAGTCACTAAAAGCCTAAATTGTACCCTACCAACCCTTAACCTTCATTACAAGCTTATAAAAGTTTTTATGTGTTCTTAACCCGGTTACCTATAAAGAAAGGCACGCGAATCAGTTGATAAACATATGGTAGTTGTGAGCTATCTTGGAAGTTCTTTGTGAGAGTTGAGTGCATTTATCTTCTCTCTTTGTCTTGTATGTCCTTGTGGTGTGTGTTATCATTACTTTAGAAAAAGGACACTTTCCTTGGTTTAATTATGAGGGCATGTGGATGTGAATGGCTGGCATATTTCACTTCTCTAATTTGGGTATTGTAATACCCCGAAAGTCCGTAAGATCAGACCCAAGGGTTAAAGCAGAGAAACCAGGAAAATCTATGCTAGTTCACAGAATGACCGTCAGGTCACCCGAAAAAATCATTCAATGGCTCATTAAATGATGTCAGGCTTGTAAGGAATCATTGTCAGGGGGTTACAACTAATGGTGTAACAACTTGTCGTTTGACTCAATGAGTCATTAGTGTGCCAATTATGTGCTAAGGAAATTTCATATCAGGAGACTTAACGAGAGAGGGAACGAGTCGTGGTGTCAATTCATGACGCGTCAACTGGGACATTGTCAGGATGGCTAAGATTGAAGGATGAGATTTCCAGTGGTGACAATAAATGAAAGTAATGAGTCATTGTCCCTGTTAAAGACTCGTCATGCCAGTCGTTAGTTGAATCAGTTCAGTAAGAGTGGAATTTGTCCAGTGGTAATGATGAGTTGGACGACAAGTCATCCAGTTTGGGAACGACTCGTCCAGTCCCTCTCTGGGACTTGTAGTGGTAGTTTTCCTGCGAAACTAGTAAGGGTTATTTAGAAATTCCTATTCTCCTAAGCCCTAAACTACATCGTTTTAAGCTCTGTTAGGAAGATTTTAAGAGGGTTTTGCCTATTCTAACACATTCCATTTCCATGCATGCAGGTCTAGAATTTTCCATAGGAGATCAAACCTAGAAATCTTCAAGTTCTTTCCCAAATCTCTTGGGCTTTCAAGGAAGGGAGTAGATTCAGCTTACCTAGGTATGTAGGGCCATGACTGAGAGTTTTCTTTCACTCTCATGACCAAATTTCTCTTCAAGTTCATGAATTCAAGTGTCTAATCTTATGAGGTTTTAACTCAAGTTTATGAAATTATTTGCACTTTATTCATGAGTCAATTCCCTTCGTGTTTCAAATGATGTTTTAAGATTCATGGGAAGATTTTATGTACGAATTAATTATAAATTTATTATTTTAAGATTTAGAAGAATTATGCCCAATTATGCAAGTTTCATGAAAAGTCAAGTTTATGACCCATGATTTCATGTATGATGATATATATAGCATGATTAAATGTTTTCAATTACCCATGTATGAATCTACAATGTTGACTTATGAAGTCTATTTAAACTATGCATGCTTAATTTGGGCAATCCTACACAAGTTAAGTATGTTTTTCATGATTTATGGCTAATAAGATCAGCTTATCATATGTTTTGGAGTCAAGACTCCCACTATAGCTTATGATATGTTTTGGAGTTAAGACTCCCCATGTTCAGATTTCAGACTATGCATATAATTACATTATCAGCGTCATTGAAAAATGACGAAGAGCACTTTGCATTCTTTTAGGAGAAGTGTATAGCACCGAGTAGGCTTGGGATACCAAGGTTCTCCAGTGTCATAAGTACGTGCTAATGTAGGTTATATGTTTACATGGGGACCTTCCTTATGAGTTTTTCCCCGCCCCAAGGGGCCTTCAACTTGATATCAATATCATGATAACGTCTTTAGCCCTGGTAAGGTTTTAGATGGCGCTGTCCACTTGAGTGTATTAGTTATGGCATCAAGTAAGCTCTATCTTGATGGTGTCGGTTATATGACGAGTCTCCCATTGTTCTACATGATTTTAACCGTGCATGTTTATCATTTATGATATTATGTCTTCAGTAGGTTTGGCCCAAGGATCAGGCTATCGGTTTTACTTAAAATTCTCAGTTTTGTCTTTGGGTCGTTCGATTTATTTATGAGATGTAGTTTATGTCTAATCATATTTTCAAACATCAGCATGCAGCCTTTACTCTCAAAATCTTATGATGTTATGATTTATGATATACATGGTTTCCATGTTAGTTACTCAGCCTGTTTTACTTACCTTGAATATTCAGTACATTCAAAGTGTTGACTTCATACTCTATGTTGTATCATTTCATGATACAGGTTCAGACTTCCAGAATCAGTCTTGCCATTAGCTAGTCTCCCGAGCTTATTCCAATGCTTTTTTTGGTGTGTCCTCATCCTTCAAGGACCTTCAGTTAGTTGAGTTATATTGTTATTTAGTTTCAGACTTCTAGTGAGCTAGTTGGGAGTGTTGTTCCATAAGCTCATCAGTATGTTAGAGACTTTGTAGATAGAAACTATGTATTCAGCTTTAGATTCTGTGTTGTGATGTTTCCATTGAATCAATGTTTGTTAATCAGATTTTTGCTATTTTAGATTTCAGTTATCAGCTTTGTTATAATGATCTTTAGTTGTCATGTTTATGCCATGGATTAACTTGGAGCCATTTATGGTTCTAGGTTCTGTGCCTCGATCCAAGCAAAAGTTCGGGTTGTGACAAACTTGGTATCAGAGCGTTAGATATTGAAGTATTTATAACATCCAAAATATATCTTTCATGTAAAGAATATACACGGCCGATGTATCAAAAAAAGTAACCCGACGAGTGTCGTGGTCGGATCCCACGAGGACTAGGGGATCATAGTTGCAAGTGTCGCTTGAGAAATTGAAGTTATATTGCACCACATAGATTCAATATAAAGTCTAATAAAATTGGGGGGAGTTAAAATTTGTATAGAATTGTATTGGGTGATTTAGTGAAATGAAACAACAAGATCATCAAAGTTGTTAACAATAGTGTGAATGACTAGAGGTGCGGTGTACATGAAATACTAACTAGATCAGGACATGCTAGGCCATCTTATGAGTTCAACAAGTGTAAATAATCTTGGAAAATGGGTAATTACAGCTTTTCAGCCTTCTAACTACCTCTTACTAGAGTTTTGTCAAACCTCTAGCCACGATTTAGCTCAGCTCGAGTTCATTTCGATTAGCAACTACACCAATTTCAAGTTATTAACTGCTAATAAGGAATGAGAGTTCAATTTAAGCTATTTCTAGCCCAATTTCACAATCTCTTATCCATACCCACTATTAAATTCTCTTCCAATAATTAATTATTCTCTTAAAAGCAACAATCAAGCAAGAATAAATAGACTCATATCATAATCAATTGATCTTCCTTTATAAATTGAAGAGAATCTAACAAATTTACACTTATTTGAACAATATGAAGATGACTCTAGCAATACNATGAAGATGACTCTAGCAATACCACTCTAATTAAGTATTCATCATCACACACCTTTAGTTAATGATTTAGCTACTCATGATTAAGAAATTCAGAAACACGTTCATCAATAGCTTCATTGAATTTACTAGCAAAAGTAGAAAAATCAATTAGACAAAATAATCTTCAACAATAGCTTAAACTTACTATTACAAAGAAGAAATAGAGCAGAATAGTTTTTCCAAATTCACCAATCAGAATCTCCCTATCTCAGCTAAGAGAATGCTCTTCAGCTAAAAAGGCAAACAATGATGTGATATTTGCTTTGCTCTCTCTAATTATCTCTATTTCTATCTCTCCTTCTGTATATATGTATAAATTATTTTATCTGCTATTTATATCCTGAAAAGTAGGAAACTTTTTATGTCTTTTCCTATGTAGGACAATTATACCCCTGAGCACCATTCTGGAATTGGAAGAGACACCGGCAGTTTTTCGATTCCAATCCGTGAACCGCCGGGTGTCTTTTCTGGGCCCTTACTCAACTCTAGTCGGCATCGACGATTGACCTGGCTTTAGCCGATGTTGATCCGTGAACCGCTGGATCTTCAAGATATTATCCAGATATTTGGGTGTCCTTCGGCAACAAGATCGGTGAATCACCGCTGGCAATTCGCGAACCGCTAGTGGCACTAATCCTCTGAGGCAGTGATGTTCAGTCTTTGGCCGGCGTTTTGCCGGTTTTCATTTGTGGATCGCCGATTTAGTCTCACTCCCTTTTTTTTTGCTCCACTTTTTCTCTTTTCTTCACATCTAGTAATCTACACACAACAAAAGCAAAAAGGGCATAAAATTCATATAATCAACTCAAGAAATAAGCAAAAACTCAAGTTTTATACCCTAATGAGTTGGTAAATTACAAACTCACCAAACCCCCAAACTTGACCATTACTTGTCCTCAAGTATTGCAAAACTCATTAAATGAGAAATATGCCACTTTTATTCACCATTATACGTCACCAATCACCTGAACTATGATAACCCCAAAATATGCTCACCAAGCTCACCGAGAAAGAGAAGAAAATACACCAAGAGACCAAAACAATGAAGATGTTTCAAACAGGCTACCACTTTCCACCAATCAAAGCTTATGAAAGGATTCATTTAGTACAACAAGGGCATTTCTCAACTAAGAAACACACATAGCATCTCATGTAATCATCAGTGCACATTCAAAACATTCCATAGAGTTTACACTCCTCGTGCCCTATTCCCACATTAACTCTGAATGCTCTTGTGTCCCCAAAAAGGAATGATGCCACTCACAAAAATAAGAACCCCTATTCTTTTGGTCCTGTGATCATTTGAATGCACAAAAGGGATTGGTTTGAAGAGACACTCATACTCACTCTCCCAAAAGAAATCTTCATGCCAATAAGAGGAGACNCCTATTCTTTTGGTCCTGTGATCATTTGAATGCACAAAAGGGATTGGTTTGAAGAGACACTCATACTCACTCTCCCAAAAGAAATCTTCATGCATACACTTTACCCATAGTCTTGCCCTTCATGTAATTCACCACTAATGTAGAGTAACTAAACTTAGAATCATTTAGGGCTTGCGGGTTATGATGTAGGCTCGGGGTAAGGGTAGGATAAAAATCTGGTTATAGTAACTAGATCCTCCCTAATGCTTTTTATGAACATACCTTACATCAACTTCTTCCACTCACATCACCAGGTTTCACTTCTTTCCTTGTTTATGACTTTCATTTCTTTAACAACCCTCCTTATAACCCCTTTGGCTTTCACAACTAGCCTTATCACTTCAAGAGGAAACACAGGTTCACAGAAATTTTCTTTCTCTTTTTTTGATTTATCCTTTGGTGCGTTTTGACACAATTTGGTGCTACCCTCATGCTAAAATTCTTAACTTCCCCCTTTTTTTGCGCATCCCCAAACTTAGGCTTTTGCCTTATTTCTCATTTTTTAATCACTCCCTCTTTCTTAGGCTTCAAGCCTCATTTCATAACTTATCTTTTCACTAGCATTTACGGAGAATGGGTGCCAAAGAGAGGCATTAAGAACGGTCTTAAGGCTTGTAATGTGGTTGCCAAAGAGAGGGTATAAGGCTCAACGTTGGCTAACAAGGATCAATGCTCATGGAGGGCATATGGGTGAAGTGACTAGTCAAAGGAAAGCCTAAACTCATGTTCTTGGCGCAACTACATCTAGGATTTCACCTTGAATCACATTTGGTGCAAGTTCTAGACAAGATGTAATGCATGAGATTCATCAAAACTTCCTCACTACACAAGGAATCACCCTTAAAGGATCTACAAGAGTCATTCTCCATAGAAGATATCAAATTAGGACATTAAAGCAGGAAAACATCATAAGCAAAGCAAAGAATTTGCAGCGTATGACAAAGAATGCTATGTTACGGTGCCAACACTTGCTCATTATCTTCATTTTCGTGCCCTTGTTTCAAAATTCCATTGCAATAATTTCTTTGGTGGTGCCTCTCAAAACAACTTCACAAAAGATAGAAAACAACATGGAACTTTCCCTTAAGAATCTCGCCGCTCCATCTATCCTCGGGAAATACCAACCCGGTTCGACAACAAAAAAATAAATGAAAATAAAAGAATGCTCCTCGGGAAAGAACTATGGTCAAGAGAAAACCCTCAGAGTTTTAATTACTACACTACTATTTACATTGGAAAAAAAGGAACAAGACTATGGGCTGTGTCATTCAAGATTTATTAATTCAAACAAAGACCATATTTGATCACCAGCCATCCACCATCAAGGGAATTTTCAGCACCTCAAAAATTTCAACATCCAAAGAGCGAAAATCATCCCACCCCCAAACTTAAAACAAACATTGACCCCAATGTGTCCAAAGAAAAGACAACAAAGTGAAAGAGGCTTCCTGATTGAGTTAGTGATTGCCGCAGCTTCCAATTATATATCAAAGCATCAAAATGCCAAGAAGTTGTCTCTTCAGCCATAGGTTTTTGTGGATCAGGTGGGAGTGCTAGTGGTTGCCCGGGGCTTTGCACCACCTAATTGTCCGGCAAAGTGCGGAGCTCATGGTAAGAAGTCGTTGCCACTTCACCTGGTGTCCAGGAAGGATCGACATCATACATCGAGTGCATTGGAGGTGGATAAGGGCGGCTATGATAGGGTTCCTCATCGAACACTAATTATAAATCACTTTAATAATCTACCCACCAATCATTCAATGGGCTTCTGGGTGCTTCGAGCATTGCCTCAGGTTCACCAAGGTTTGGTTGGCTAGTGGATGGAGGTGCAGTGAGTGCAGCCACCTCTTGTACCCACTTCACTTTTGAGGACATCATCTGTAGAGAATACGCTGGCTAATTTGTCTTTAGCATGCTGCAATGCTTTCTTGATGGCACTCTGTATCATGGACGGAATAGCCTTGGCTAACTACACCAGCTAGTTCTCATGCATTTTTTCCCTTTGTGCAATGTTGAGCAAATCAGGAGGTGGAGAATTGTGGAACTCGACTGTAGGAGTGGGGCGGTTGCTACGTGAGTGGATGCCGAAGGTGATGGTGGAGTCATATTCTCTGTATACTTTGTCTGCTTCATAACTAGAGCCTCTTTGTTGATTTTGGTGGCCAATGTAATCCCACTATTGGCCTACACATTCCTATCCAATGGTCGGAACAAAGGACATGTTGTCTGCATACATAACATACTCACCAGGTTAGGGAACGACAATGCTATGGCTTGTTGCTTGGCCTTTCCTTTAAACTGATGGGCGATAATCTCCCACACATTGATGTGGACAGGATCCATTATGCAAGAAAGGACAATTTCAACTTCAATTGGAACTTCTGATGTATTTTGAGAGGGTATTAGCCTCGAAAAACCAAATCTAACCACATACAGGCTTCAAATTTTAAATCACGCCGACGAATGAGGCCCTTAGAAATAGCCCATTGTGGTCGACCTTTTGCAATCAAGTTGGGTACCTATTGGAATTTGTTTTATTTTTCCTCCACTTTATAGCGAAATATTAGGTGAGATGGGATCAGCTCGTCCCAATAAATCAAATTGATTGCCTCTGGAGTTACAGACACCTCTTGCTATCGCACCCATGTTAGGCACAGGGATGTTTCAGTGCGGCCCCTATGCTTCAGTTGTTGTTGCCTCGCCCTATATGATGCATATAATTCCACACACCTGCTCTAGAAGATATGGGTCAACTTGTATGGTAAATGGGCCCCAATCACGCGTCCTAATATGTAGTAGATATCTGGGCATGCAGTCTTGAAAGATTCCGCGTCAAATTGGGATTCTTCATGGATGAAACGCTTTTCGTTAAAAGCAAAATAAAACTCCTGCATTCCTTCCAACCCGACCCTAACTTAGGGGGTACTGGTGTGGGCTAATGTGTGGCCTCTATGAGAGTGCGGGGAGAAAGACATGATGCTGAAAATGTAGGTTAGTAGTGTGCCATTATTTGACACACAAGAATAGGGCAAGTAGAAGAAATCAAGTAAGACTTTAACAAGTTCAGGTGCTAATGGCGAACAATTAGCGAGAGGCAGTTGCATTTCTCTAGTCACTGATGACTCGTCGATAGGCATAGTGAGCAAGAAACCTTGGGCACATTTGCGTTTCGCCGGCGAACCACCATTGGTGTTCCTCTAGCTGTCGTTCTATGTTTATTCACCCACCACTCACCTCCATATAAATGCTAACCAATCACACTCATATCTCCGCAAAAAGGAAAAAATTCCCTTAAGAAAGGTATCAGTTAATCTATCATTAGGCAATTCACCCGGATATGCAGATTATACCCTCATACTTAGTGACCACAACAAAACAACACTCACTCACATATAGCAGAGAAACAAAACAAAATACGATAAACATTAGAAGAGCAAAGTATTACCAATGTTGTTAGGACCTTTCAAGAATGAGTGATAGAATTATTACCTCCAATGGACTGTGCTTGTGAAGCTTTGTGGATGAATGAAGAAGATGAAGGCAATTAGGGGTTTTTAAATTGAAAAGGCGGGGAAGTTGAATGGGTGTTTTGGGTGGTAGTTATTTATAAGTGTTAGGTGGGAAGTAATGGGTCTTTTGGGGATCTGGGTAGGAGATGAAAGAAAATAGGAGAATGGAAATGTTTTTTGGGGATTTTCAAGTCAGGGCCATACCACCGTAGGCCACACCGGCGGTCGCCGAAATGAGTCGGCGGTTCGCCGATGTGTTTGCCGCTAACATTCCCTGTACACGACTCTGGGTGAAAGTTTGGCGGTTGACCAGTGATTCACAAACTGCTTTCGGCGTTTCACCAGGTGAGGAGCCAATGCCTGATCCATTGCCAGGTACTCTGGTTGGTAGCGGCAACAAACCGGCGATCCACGCTATGACACAAAGCTTCGTAGATTGGGCCGCCGATTCGCCTTGGAACCTTCAATTTGCTGGATAGGATCGACGCCTCAGTGGCACTTCACGAAGTACCATAGGAGGTTCACTGGTTTGGGTCGCCGCTTTGCCTTGAATCCTTCAGTGCACTGGGCAGGTTGGCATTTCATCGGTTGCAACGCCGATCTATTACTCTTCCTAAAGTGCACCCTTCCATCCTAAGAAAAATCAAAAACAACAAAACATATAAGAAGAAAAATGAAAGATTCTTGAGTTGCCTCCCAAGGAGCGCCTTATTTAATGTCGTGGCACGACAAAAGTTCCTCCAGGCCTACGATTCATCCAGATACACCACCTCTATTCGGCCAACTACTTCCAACACCCCCAAATATCTTTTAACCCGTTGACCATTTACTTTTAACTTGCTCCCATTCTCTATATGGAGTTCGATGGCATTCTCGTACACCTGAGACAACTTAAAAGGACATGTCCATTTAGACTTTAGCTTTCCAGGGAATAGCCGTAGTCGGGAATTGAACAACAACACCCAATCCCCTGGAAAAAAATTATGCTGCAACACTTTTTGATCATGATAGTATTTCATTCTAGGTTTGTAAATTGTTGCATTCTCATATTCCTTCATTCTAAATTAATCCATCTCGTGTAAATTATGGATTCAACCTTGGATAGCTCTTTCCCATTCCAGGTTTAAACTTTTCAATGCCCACAAAGCTTTGTGTTCTAGCTCAACCAGGAAGTGACATGCTTTACAAAACACCAAATAGAAAGGAGACATTCCAGTTGGTGTTTTAAATGCATTCTAATATTCCTACAATGCATCATCTAACTTCCGTGCCCAATCCGTTCTGTTCACTTTGTTTATTTTACTCAAGGTGGACTTTATTTCCCTGTTTGAAACTTCCACTTATCCGCTGGTCTGCGGGTGATATGGGGTGGCCACATTATGCTTCAAACCATATTTAGCTAGTAGTGTGCTGAACACCCGGTTGCAAAAATAAGAGCCTCCATCTCTAATGATATCTCTATGGGTACCGAACCGCGTGAAGATATGTTTTTTTTTAAAAATTGTTACACTTCTCACTTCATTACTTGGTAATGCAACAACTTCCACCCATTTGGAAACATAATCCACATCCACCAAGATGTATTTGTTCCCATAAGAACTTACAAAAGGACCCATAAATTTGATCCCCCATATATCGAATAACTCAACCTCTAAGACTGGTGTTAGCGGAAGTTCATGCCGCCTTGAGATACTCCCTGTCCTCTGGCATCGATCACATTGCTTCACAAAGTCATGCTTGATGCAATGTAGGCTAATAAAACCCTCATTGAAACACCTTGGCCGTTGTTCGCACACTCCCATAATGACCTCACACGGGGAAGATTGACAAGCCTCTAGAATTGGGACCATCTCCACTTCCGTAACACACCTCCGTATTAACCTATCTGCATAACTTTGGAAAGGGTAAGGTTCATCCCAAATAAATTTTCGGACATCATACATGAATTTCTTCTTTTTCTGAAAATTCATTCCTTGAGTATAATGTTGCTGGCCAAGTAATTAGAAAAATCAGCAAACCACGGTGTTAGGTCGTGGGTTGCAGCTAAGATTCACTCATCCGGAAAGACATCATTGAACTCCTCTTGTGTTCCTAGATGCCCATTTTTTTCTAGGCGCGATAAATGGTCGGCCACTTGATTCTCACATCCCCTACGGTCTTTCACTTCAAAGTCAAATTTCTGCAACAACAACACCCACATAATCAATCTTTGTTTAGCATCCTTCTTGTCCATTAAATACCTGAGTGCTGCATGGTCCGTGTGCACCACCACTTTAGTTCCTAGCAAGTACGCCTGGAATTTTTCAAATGCAAACACAACAGCTAGTAGCTCCTGTTCCGTTACTGTGTAATTTGTTTGTTCTTGTTCAGAGCTTTACTAGCATAGAAGATTGGGTGAAAGATCTTGCCTCTTCACTGAACAAGGACCCCTCCTAATGGTACCCCACTTGCATCGCACATGAGCTCAAAGGATTTTGACCAATCAGGTGCTACAATGATTGGAGAGGAAATAAATCTTTCCTTCAACTCCACAAAATCCCTCAAACAATCCTCATGAAAATTGAACTTAGCCTCTTTCTCTAATATCCGAAATAGGGGATGAGCTATCTTAGAGAAATCTTTAATGAATCGACAGTAGAAATCCACAGGTCCGAGGAAACTCCTAACACCCTTCACGGTACACAGTAGAGGTAATTGAGCAATGGCATCCACTTTGGCTTGATCCACTTCAATCCCCTTTTCAGAAATTCTGTGTCCCAATACAATCCCTTCTTTGACCATAAAATGACACTTTTCCCAATTTAGGACCAAATTCATCTCCGTACATCTCTTTAATACCTCATCTAAATGTGTCAAGCAGTCATCAAATGAGTTCCATACAACTGAGAAGTCATCCATAAAGATTTCCATAGTATCTTCCACCATGTCAGAAAAGATGGACATCATGCATCTCTGGAATGTGGCTGGGGCATTGGAAAGACCAAAAAGCATCCGCTTGAATGCGAAAGTTCCATAGGGACATGTAAATATGGTTTTTTATTGATCCTTCGGTGTGATTGAGATTGATTGTAGCCTGAGCATCCATCCAAGAAACAATAGTACTATTTACAGGCCAATCGGTCTAACATTTGGTCAATGAATGGCACTGGGAAATGATCCTTCTTTGTCCAAGAGTTTAACTTAAGGTAATCCATGCAAACTCTCCATCCCGTGACTGGACGAGTAGCTACCAATTCATTCTTTTCATTTGGAATAACCATGATGCCTCCTTTCATGAGAACGCACTGAACCAGGCTTACCCAACTACTTTCTGCAATGGGATATACCACCCCTGCATCTAGCCATTTAATAATCTCATTCTTGTCCATCTCTTGCATAGGTGGATTCAACCTTCATCAATGTTCAACTGATGGGATGCAATTTTCTTGAACATTGATTTTGTGAATGCAAATCCCCAGAGGGATACTAATGATATCTTCTATTGACCATTCTATAGCTCGGATATGCCTTTCTAACACCTCAATGAGTTTATCTACGCGCAATGGAGTGTGCTTTGCAGAAATGATAACCGGGAGCATTTCATTCTCTCCTAGGTATGCATATTGTAGGTGAGTGGGCAAGGGTATGAGCTCCAACTTTGGTGGGGTCACAATAGATGGCTGTGATGGAGGGGTTNTGGGGTCACAATAGATGGCTGTGATGGAGGGGTTGTACGATTCTTCAAATCAAGGTCCAGCTTTCTTGGTGGGAACGATAATCTCTATCTCTTTAAGCAAATGATGAACCTCCTCGAGTTCTTCACCTTTCAAGAAAACATCAGCAATAAGTTCTCCAACAACCTCTTCCCCATTTTCCCACTCGAATATAACATTCTCTACAATGTCCTGCATTGGAGCCGTGTTGTTTTCTGTTGATTGAGTTGCCATCTGAGATGCTATCTCGTTCATCCACTCCTCAAATTGTTGAATGATGACAACATGACTCTTTAAAGTGGTTGTTAGGTCCAAGAATTTACTTTGTAAATGTTGAACTCCCTCTTTAGTTGCAAGAACCTTTTCAAGCACCACTTCTAGAGTATTTTCCATATGAGGTGGGACTGACGCATTGCTCTCTTCACTACTCGTATCGACTGACTGAGCGTTGATCCAACATTGGTTTCCATAATATACGTAATCATAGTCATCATTGATTTGGCTATATCTAGCTTGGAAACCCTTCATATAGTTCGTCAAAAACTCCATCTACATCATCATTACTAACAAAATTGCATCTTTCTTCCCCTCTCTATGCCACATTTTTTCTACTAGCTTGATGGTCTCCACACAAGGCACCCCTTACGGGTCTCGTGACCATCCTCCAAAATAGCTTATGAGCAACACACAATCAATTAGTAGCGACCATTGTGGTGTGGAACTAATTCAGCTTATCAATCAACATAAGAATATCAAGCGCTAATACCCGGCAACGGCGCCATTTTTGATAACGTCCAAAATATATCCTTCATGTAAAGAATATACACGGCAGATGTATCAAAATAAGTAATCCGACGAGTGCTGGGGTCGAATCCCACGAGGACTAGGGAATGATAGTTGCAAGTGTCGGTTGAGAAATTGATGTTAGATTGCACCACGTAGATTCACTATAAAATCAAATAAAATTGGGGGGGGGGGATTAAAATTTGAAGAGAATTGTATTGGGCAATTTAGTGAAATGAAACAACAAGATTAACAAACTTGTCGACAATAGTGTGAAAGACTAGAGGTGCGGTGTAGATGAAATACTAAATAGATTGGAACATGCTAGATCATCTTACGAGTTCCAAAAGTGTAAATAATCTTGGGAAATTGGTAAATATAGTTTTTCAGCCTTCTAACTACCTATTACTAGTGTTTTGTCAAATCTCTAGCCACGATTTATCTCAATCCGAGTTGATTTTGATTAGCAACTGTACCAATTTCTAGGTATTAGCTTCTAATAAGGAATAAGAGTGTAATTTCAGCTATTTCTAGCCCAATTTCACAATCTCTTATCCATACCCACTATTAAATTCTCTTTCAATACTTAATTATTCTCTTACAAGCAACAATCAAGCCAGAATAAATAGACCCATATCATAATCAATGGATCTTCCTTTATAAATTGAAGAGAATCTAACAGATTTACCCTTATTTGAACAATATGAAGATGACTCTAGCAATATAAACTCTAATTAACTATTCATCATCACACGCCTCTAGTTAATGATTTAGCTACTCATGATTAAGAAATTCAGAAACACATTCATCAATAGATTCATTGAATTTACTAGCAAAAGTAGACAAATAAATTTCACAAAATAATCTCCAACAATAGCTTAAACTTACTATTACAAAGAAGAAATAGAGCGGTGTATTTTTTCCAAATTTACCAATCAGAATCTCCCTATCTTAGCTAAGAGAATGTTCTTCGGCTAAAATGGAAAATAATGATGTGATACATGCTTTGCTCTCTCTCAGTATCTCTATTTCCATCTCTCCTTCTGTATATATGTACAACGTACTTTATCTGCTATTTATATCCTAAAAAGTAGGGCACTTTTTATAACTTTTCCCATGTTGGACAATTATACCCCTGAGCACCATTCTAGAATCGGCCGAGACACTGGCGGTTTGCGGGTTCCAATCCGTGAACCATTGGGTGTCTTGTATGGGACTTTACTCAACTCTAGTTGGCATCGGTGGTTCACTCGACGTTTAGCCGATGCCGATCCTGAACCACTGGATCTTCAAGTTATTTTCCACAACTTTGGGTGTCCTTCGGCGGCTGGACCGAAGAATCCCCACTGGCAATTTGCGAACCTCTGGTGGCATTAATCCTTAGAGGTAGTGATGTTCGGCCTTTGGCCGGCGTTGGCAGGTTTTTATTTGTGGATCACTGATTTACTCTCACTCCCTTCTTTGTGCTCCATTTTTACTCTTTTCTCACAGCACACAAAAAAAGCAAAAAGGGCATAAAAACCATATAATCAACTCAATAAGTAAGCAAAAACTCAAGTTTTAGAGCCTAATATGTTTGTAAATTACCAACTCATCAAGTATCCTAGGATGTCTAAAAGCCACGTTGAGTAGAGTCTTTCTCATAGGTGTGAAATGCGCCACTCTTACGTCGAAGAGGCTACAAAACATTTTAGGAAAATTTTTCTTCTTTCATGATCTATCGGGTGATGCAGTATCTCTCTATCCTTCTAACTTTTTCTATATGCATTTGCAAATTCATGCCACCACGCTGTATAAATGGAAGATGGAAATGTCCATGAGGATGGCAATGGAGATGGGCACCACCATGCCCACCAACCCCAGTGGATCCCCTACTGGAGTGGGTTGCCCATGCTATATTTAGGGTATCCATTTAGATGTTGGCACAAGCATTGACAATTCAGGTTAATAGTAGGCAGTGCCTCACGTTCCCCAGAATGGGAATGCAGCGACAGCTAGAGTTTGGGATTTCCTCAAGATGAATCCCCATAAGTTCCTAGGGTTGAGAGTGGATGAGTACCCACACAAGTTCATAAAGGAGATCTAGAAAATCACCCAAATTATGGGGGTGATGGGGGAGGAGTGTGCAAACTTAGCCTCCTATCAGTTGAAAGGAGTCACCCATATATGGTACAGGCAATGGAAGGATATCGGGGAGTTGGAGTAGGCCTCATTGGTTGGGATGAGTTTCTCACCTTATTTTCAGATTGATTCTTTCCCAAGGAGATAAGGGAAATCACGACAGCTAAGTTCGTGAATTTGAGGTAGAAAAACATGACCATTTAGGAATATTCTCTTGAGTTCACTCGATTGTCCAAATATGCGCCGGTGATGGTGGCCGATCAGAGGGCTCGGGTGAGAAGATTTATGAATGGAGTGATGGATTATTTGTTCAAGGATTGTAGGATCGTTATGCTTCATAAGGGCATAGACTTCTCCTGATTGGTCTTGTATGTACAGCAGATGGAGGCGGTGTAGATGAGTGATAATGAGAGAGAGCCCAATAGATCCAGGACATACAGTTTTAGGTTTTCCCAGCAGAGGTCTGGTGGCTGACTTCATCAGTATTCCCACCATTGATCATCAGCCCTAGCGTCGTCATCATACAGTGTGCAATCTAGGTCTAAGCGCCATTAGAGGGGAAGGACATCAGGCTCTCGAGGTCAAGGGAGCAAGTTAGGATAGCCCAACATCCTAGTTTGCGGCAAGTGTGGCAGGAGGCACACCGATCAGTGTTTAGTAGGTTCAGGGACATGTTTTGGGTGTGGGAAGCCCAGTCGCATGCTAAGAGATTGTCCAGCGGCCAGACAAGGCCATGGTAGAGACCATGATCTAGTTACTAATTTAGCAGCTGCACCAGCACGCTTAGCACAGTAAGGTGCATCTACTAGTGCAAGTGGCGGTCAATGTCAGAATAGGTATTATGCTCTCTCATCACGTTAGGAGCAGGAGGTCTTCCCGGACATGGTTACTGGTATGTTATGAGTATTCAATCTCGATGTATATGCATTATTACATCCATAGGATACCTTATCTTTTGTGACTCCATATGTTGCTACTAGTTTCATAGTCAATCCCGAAATCCTATCAGAACCCTTCTCAGTCTCTACTCTAGTCGGTGACTCAATTATAGCTCGACGGGTATACAAGAATTTCCCTTTCACAATCATTTTGAAAGTCACCTCAGCCGATCTAGTAGAGTTAGACATGACTGATTGTTATGTTATCTTTTGTTATATCCTGAAAGCCTAAGGATTAGACCCCGAAGTTGAAATGGAGAAAAGTTGAAAATTTTGCAGCAGACTCAGAACGAGTCATGGGAAGACTCATGAGAGCAGCCCACGAGTCGTGAGGTGAATCATGGGGAAAGCCCAAGGATCAGTGAGAAGAATTGGAAGAGATGAGACCCCACGGGAGAGACCACGACTCGTGGTCAGGCCCCATGAGTCGTTGGGTCAGCCGTGGGGAGGGAAGTAAGAAAGAAAAAGAAAAGTGAGGTAGTGTACTTCGCGGGTGGTGACCAAGATAACCATTCGTGAGATTAACCGTGATGAGCCCATAAGATTTGTTAAGCAGTGAACATAATGGATAACACCACGAATCGTAGCCCCCTAGCCACAAGTCGTCAGGTTACTCGTTAGGGCCACCTGGCAGTTTTTTCTATGAAATTAGTAAGGGCCTTTTCGTAATTCCTAAGTTCCTAAAGCCTAAACTATGATGTTTTGGGGTATGAATAGTTGCCTTTTATGGGGTTAAGTGTAGTTTACTCATTTGAGAGGGTGATCAAACTAGTGATCTTCAATTTCTTTCAATTTCTTTTTGGGCATTCAAGGGAGAGTAGGATACAGCCTCCATCATGTATGTAGGGTTATGAATGGGTGGTTTGTTCCACACCCATGCTCAATCCCTCTCTAAAAAGTATGAAATTCCATGATTTATCTATGGTGTTTTTACCCAAATGCATGAATTATCTATTTCTAAACATGGGTATGAATTAATCGTGATTCTATTAACGAATTATGAAGAATGGGGAATTTTTATAATGATTTCAATTAAAAGTCATGTTTCTAGCCTTATGAATTCTAAAGCCATTGATGAGATGTTCATGAAAAGTGAGATTTGTGATGGATATGTGATAATGATGAGATATTATGAAGAAGCGAATGTTTTAAAGCTAGCCATGTTTATAATTGATGTTTTGATATGAATTTAGCATCATCAAGTATGATAAAGCTTTGGGCAATTCCCACATGTTGAGTATAAATGATGATTTTTCCGAATAAAGCTTACCATATTATTTTAGAGCGAAATCTCCCAATTATATTTTTACCTTATGGTATGTTTTGAGTTAAATGTTCCCTATGCATAGATTACCACATTGTTTTGGAGTGAAGGCTCCTAATTGTACTTATCATCTTGGGGTATGTTTGAATTAAAGCTTCTCATATGCATGATTTCATATTTAAGAAGTATTGATTATTGAGCTCCCCAACTGACGATGTTGAGCTTCGTTATAAAATAATGTATAGCATAAGACTTTTTTTGGGAGTATTGTCTAGCACCGAGTAGGCTATAGGTCGATCACCCTCTGCCTCAAAACTACGCACCAACGTAGGTTTATACTATTATATGACTTGGGACCTCCCTTGTGAGCTTCCCTTGCCCGAATGGGCCTTCAGCTTGATATCAATATTATGGTATTGTCCCTAGCCCTAGAAAGGCTTTGATGGCTCTACCCACTTGAGTGTGATAGTTGGGACCATGTAAGCTCTATCGTGGTATGTCGGTTAAAAGATGAGTCTCCTATTGTTCCTTATGATTTCACATATGCATATTCATTACTTATGAGATTTATGTAAATGCATGTTCTAAAGAAGGTTTGACTCAATGTTCAGCCTTTACTTATAAATGTTAGAATTCAGCTTTGAGTCAATCCATTCAATTATGATGTTATGTTATGTCATGTTATTAAGAGATCATGATTTCATAAAGAATGCATGCCATCTCTACTCTCAGTTTACTGATGTTTATGTTTTAATTATTGCATTGTCTTTAAATGTTTTTTTGCTTACTTTAGCGGTCTTACTTACCTTGCATACTCGGTACATTCCATGTACTGGCTGCATATTTTGTATGTTGTATCGTTTCATGATACAGGACCTGGCTCTCAACTTCAGCCCCGCTCTTAGTCAACTTGCGAGAGTTAGCGCTGCTTTGTTTGCGAGTCCTCATCTTCCGAGGTCTAGACTATTCAGTTTTTTTTCTTTATGCATTATAGTTTCAAAATGTTGTGTTAGTTGGGGTCTTGTCCCATTAACTCTTCATGTTTAGAGGCTATTCAGACATATGTATGTATTTAGCTTCGAATTTCATATTTTATTGTTATATTCCAAGTTAGACTTCCGCTATGATTGTATTGTTGATTATTCAGTTTCTTGATTGAGTTAGATGTATACTTATGCCATATATCGACTTGTGGTCTCTCGGGGCTCCTTGTCCCATGTTACGACCGGGCCTCCATTTGGGTCGTGACATATTTCATATGGATTGTTTGTATGTATGTTATGCCTTAGTGAATTGTAGAACCAATATGAAAGAGTTCCAGTTTTTGGGTGAGCAGGTCCTAGAATTGAAGGGTAGTTCAGATGTGCCTATAGGTCGCTTTGTTTCCTACCTTAAGGCCATGAGGATGATTTTCAAGGGTTGTGTTTACCATCTAGTTCGGGTTAAGGATGCTACATCCGAGACCTCGACCCTCAAGTTAGTTCCTATAGTGTGTGAGTATCCTAAAGTTTTCCCAGATGGTCTACCAGGGGTCCCTCCCAAGCGGGAGATTGACTTTGATATTGACCTTCTTCCAGATACGTAGCCTATATCTTTTCCTCCATACAGAATGGCTCAAGCTAAGCTAATGGAGTTGAAAGAGCAGTTTAAGAATCTCTTAGACAAGGGCTTCATCAGACCTAGCAACTCCCCGTGGGGTACACCCGTTCTCTATGTTCTAAAAAAAGGATGGATCTCTTCATATGTTCATTGGGTAGTTGAACAAGGTTACAATCAAGAACAAGTATCCCCTCCCCAGAATTGATGACTTGTTTGACCAACTTCAGGGTGCTAAGTTCTTCTCAAAAATAGACCTCAGATATAAATATCATTAGCTCAAAGTTTGGAAGAGTGACATCCTGAAGACAGCCTTCAGGACTCGGCATGGTCACTATGAGTTTGTAGTTTTGTCTTTTGGACTAACGAATGCTCCTATAACTTTTGAGGATTTGATGAATAGGGTGTTCAAGCCATACTTAGATATGTTCGTGATTTTCTTCATAGATGACATCCTTATATACTCTCAAAGTAAGGAGGAGCATGTCGCTTATTTGAGGATCGTGCTACAGACTCTTAAGGATTGCCATCTGTTTTTTATAATCAGCATGTGTGATTTTTTTCTTAACTCAGTAGCATTTTTGGGCCATGTGGTTTCAAGAGAGGGTGTGCAAGTAGACTCCTAAAAGATAGAAGCTATAAAGAATTGGCCTAGACTAGTTAATCCTTCGGATATCAGGAGTTTCTTGGCTTTAGCCGACTATTACAGGAGGTTCGTTGAAGTATTTTCATCAATTGCGAAACAGTTGACTAAGTTGACCCAGAACAAAGTAACATTTTAGTGGTCGAATGCCTGTGAGAAGAGTTTTCAAGAGTTAAAGACTCGAGTCACTTCAACTCCAATATTGACCCTACCTGTGGGTACAGACAAATTGTTTGTGTATTGTATTGCCTCTAGGGTTGGTCTTGGTTGTGTGTTGATGCAGCATGGTAAAGTCATTGTGTATGCCTCTAGATAGTTTAAGACTCGTGAGAAGAATTATCTAACGCATGAACTAGAATTGGCAGCAGTGGTATTTGCATTGAAAATTTGGAGGCACTACTTGTATAGGGTGTATGTAGATGTGTTCACACCCCTAAGAGCCTTCAGCATGTGTTACTCAAAAGGACCTAAATTTGCGACAACGGAGGTGGTTAGAGCTTCTCTAGGACTATGAAGTGAGTATCCTTTATAATCCAGGCAAGGCAAATATAGTCGTGGATGCTCTTAGTAGGCTATCAATGGAGAGTTTTTCTCATGTGGAAGATGGAAGGAAAGTGTTACTGAAGGATGTCCATAGGCTTGCACGTTTAGGAGTTTGCCTTGTCGATTCGATATATGGTGGTGTCATTGTTCAGAATGGTTTAGAATCCTCTTTGGTGGCTGAAGTTAAGGCTAGACAAGATGAGGATCCTATTTTTTAATGTTGAAGGAAGCGGTTCAGAATTAGAAGGCAGAGGTCTTCTCCCAAGGTGGATATGGAGTATTTCAATATCAGGGTCGTTTGTGCATTCTGGATGTTGATGATTTGAGAGAACGGATGTTGTATGAGGCTCATGGTCCCTGATATTCTATACATCTAGGTGCCACTAAGTTTTACTATGACCTACGAGAACTCTATTGGTGAAATAGCATGAAGAAGAACATGGCAAAGATTGTTTCTAAGTGTCCGAACTTTCAACAAGTGAAAGTTGAGCATGAGGAGGTGTGATACAAGACATTAGTATCCTTACTTTGAAGTAGGAAAAGATCAATATGGACTTCATTATAGGATTGCCTCGTACTTGTCTATAGTATGACTCTATTTTGGTGATTGTAGAAAACTTGACTAAAGTAGCTTATTTCTTACTGGTCAAAATTACCGACTCAGCGGAGGATTATGCTAAATTATATATTCGGCAGTTAGTTTGGTTGCATGGAGTTCCCTTGTCCATCATATAAGATAGAGGTACTCAATTTACCTTGCAATTTTGGATGTTGTTTAAGAAGGGACTTGGTACTCAGGTCAAACTTAGCAAAGCTTTTCACAAGCAGATGCATGGTCAGGCTGAGCGGACCATTCATACTCTTGAGGATATGTTTAGAGCATGTATGATTGATTTTTAAGGAAGTTGGGATGATCATTTAGCTCTTATCAAGTTTGCTTATAACAACAGTTACAACTCCAGTATTTAAATGGCTCCATTTGAGGCTCTATATGGGCGAAGATGTATATCACCTATTGGTTGGTTTGAGGTACGCAAAGTGTAATACACCGAAAGCCCTAAGATCAGAACCGGGAGTTGAAATAGAGAAATTAGAATTTTCTGCACCAGGTCACAGGATGAGTCGTCCAGTGACCCGTCAGGAACACCACGAGTCATTACGTGACTCGTGGGAAGGGGTTTGTCCATGATTAAAATATTCATATTTCGGGTGTCCACGGGTGTGACCACAAATTGTGGTCAGTACCACGATTCGTTAGGTCAATCGTGGTCAATGGTTGTTTAAAGGATGAAGGAAAATGGGTAGTGTACCTAACGGGTCATCATCACGAATCGTCGGGTACACCACGAGTAATAGTGTCCCCTGTGGTGACCAAGGAAGGTGAGTTCCCAGTGCTGATCACGAGAAGGTGACCACGAGTTGTGGTCAGTGGGCATAAGTCGTCCAGTCCCTCGTTGGGACTGGCAGTATGTTTTTCCTTGCGAATTTATTAAGGGCTTTTCCATAATTCCTAAGTTTCTAAGGCCTAACTATGTCATTTTAAGATCAAAATAGAGTGTTTTAAGAGGGGTAAGTCCATTATAGGCTTATTCACTTCCATGCATGCAAGTCTAGAAGTTCCTAAGGGTGATCAAGCATAAATCTCTCTAGTTCATCCCCAAATTCTCTTTGGGCAATCAACGAAGTTGTGAAATCATATTTCTTCAGGTATGTAGGGTTATGAATGGGTTTAATTTTCCACACCCATGCCCAATCCCCTCTCAAATCATGAAAATTCTAGTTGATGAATCTATTGGGTTTTACCAAACATGTGAGTTCTCTAAGCTTCAATCACGGGCATGATCTAAGAATGTTTCTAATGTTGAATTATAATTAGTGGGAAGATTTTTCAATGTTTTAAATTATAAATTATGTTTTTAAGTCTTATAAATTATGATGCCCATCTATAAAAGTTCATGAAAGTTGAGATCTATGTAATATGTATTCAAGCATGATGAGATATTTATGAAGAAAGAATGATTTCGAATTACCCTTGTCTATGATTATGTTTTGAAATGATCAAGTCTATGTTAAGAATGTTTAAGTATTGGGCAAGCTCATATGATCAATTATGTTTCATGAATTTATCTAAACTTCATGTATTAGCTTACCACATTGATTTTGGAGTCTAGACTCCCATTATTTTTAGATTGTGGTATGGTTTGAGACAAGGCTCCTCATGTTATGATTAAGATTTATGCATGTATGTTATGAGTCAGCTTCGTTAATAGACAATGGTTCAGCTTCGTTGTAAAAAAATGATAGAGAGCATATGCATATTTTTGGGAGTAGTGTCTAGCAACGAGTTGGCTAAGGGTCAATCAACTGTATGCCTCAGAACTACGCGCCAACATAAGTATGTTCATATTATTTTGGGACCTCCCTTGTGAGCTTCCCCTGCCCCAAGGGGCCTTCCGCTTGACATCAATATCATGCTAGCATCCTTAGCCCTGGCAAGGCTTTGGATGGCTCTGCCCACTTGAGTGTTATAGTCAGGACCACATAAGCTCTATCGTGGTAATGTCGGTTATATGAAAAGTCTTTCATTGTTCCTCATGATTTCAGTTATGCATGTTCACCACTCATGATATTATGTTTTCTATAGGTGTGACCCAATGTTTAGTTTTATTTATGATAATCAGTTTTCAACTTTCGGTCGATTCAGTTATGATATTTAGTTATGTTCACATCATTATTTCAGAAAATAGCATGCAAGCCCTACTCTCAGAATATTATTATTACTATGTTTTATGATATGCATGATTTATGATTTTACTTACTTAGGGGTTTTACTTACATTGTATAATCAGTACATTCCACATACTGACCACATACTCTATGTTGTATCATTTCATGATACAGGCTTTGATATTCAAGCTCTGTCCTGTCATTAGCCAGACCTGCAGCTTTAGCAGTTATCAGCCAGAGTGGTGAGCCCTCATCTTTCGAGGGCCCTTATTTTCAATTGTATCTAGTACTTTTAGTTTAAGACTTTAGTGAGTTAGCTGGGGTCTTGTCCCATCAAGTCGTCAGTAGTAGAGGCTTTTCAGACATAGAATGTAATCAACTTCGGTATTGAGTTATGTATTATGATGTTATTAGATTATAAGAATTCCGCTACGTTTTATGTTTCTCTTCAACTTTATTATTATTGAGTTAGATGTTATGTTCGTACCATGGATCGACATGGAGCCTCTCGGGGTTCCTTTTCCCATATCTCGATTAAGGCCTATGTTCGAGTCATGAAAAACTTGGTATCAGACCATTAGGTTTTGAAGTGTCCTAGCGTGTCTGAAAGCCACGTTAAGTAGAGTCTCTTTCAAGGGTGTGAAGCGTGCCACACTTATGACGAAGAGGCCACGAAACGTTTTAGGAAATTTCCCTTCTTTCATGATCTATGTCATGCGATGAAATGTCTCTCTATCCTTCTAACTCGTGCTATACGTGTTTTCAAAATCATGCCTCCTCACCAAGTTAATTAAAGATGAAACGGGAATGGAAATGGACACGAGAATGCCAATGGAGATGGGCACCAGTAGGCCCCACCAACAATGAGGAGCATGTGCCTGAGCCGGTTGCTCACGTTGAGTTCAAGGCAGCCATACAGATGTTAGCTTGGGGCTTGACTTCCCAGCTCAATCAGCAGTAGCGCATATCCCTTAGAATGGGAATTCGGCGGCGGTAAGAGTTTGAGATTTTCTGAGGATGAACCCTCCAGTGTTTCCTGGGTCAAAGATGGACGAGGATCCGCATGAGTTCATTGATGAGGTTCTGAAGATCACCCAAATCATGGGGGTGACCGAAGAGGAGTGCATCGATCTAGCCTCATATCATTTGAAAGGGGTTGTGAACATATGGATCAAGCAAAGGAAGGATAGTAGGGCAGCTGGAGCAGCCCCTATTGATTGGGATGAGTTTCATGCCGCTTTTCTAAATCTGTTCTTCCCTCGTGAGATAAGAGACATTAAAGCATCTGAGTTTTTGAACCTAAAGCAAGGGAAGATGACAATTTAAGAGTATGCCTTAGAGTTCACTCGTCTGTCCAAGTATGCACCAGAGTTGGTGGCGGATTAGAGAGCCCAGGTGAGTCGATTCGTGCATAGGGTTACAAACTACCTAGTCAAGGATTGAAAGACCGCGATGCTTCATCAAGACATTGACTTTTCTCAGATAGTTTTGTACGCCCAGCAGATGGAGGCGGTGCAGATGAGTGAGCGGGAGAGAGAGGCCAAGAGGGCCAGGACTGATAGCTTCGGATTCTACCAGCAGAGATCTAGTGGGCACCGTCAACAGTCCCACCAGAGATCTTTAGCCCCGGTGCCTTTAGCATTAATGTACCATATAGACTAGGCATGATCAGAAGGGATAAGCATCAGGCTCAAGAGGTCAGAGTAGCATACCTATAGAGACCAGCCCTTCAGAGTGTAGTAGATATGGCCAGAGACATGTGGGTCAGTGCTTAGCAGATTCAGGTGCTTTTTTCTGGTGCGAACATATGCTTAGAGATTGCCCAGAAGCCAGACATGGTCATAATAGGGGCCGAGGCCCAGCCTCCAGTTCAGCAGCTCCACCAGCACGCCCGCCCAGTAAGGGCCATCTATTAGTGCAGGTGGTGGTCAGCGTCAAAACAGATTTTATGCCCTAGCATCTCGTTAAGAGAAGGAGGTCTTCCCAGATGTAGTCACTAGTATGTTACGAGTGTTCCACCTTGATGTATATGCATTTTTAGTTCAAGGGTCTACTTTATCTTTTGTGAATCCCTTAATTGCTAGTAGTTTCGGAGTCAGTCTCGAAATCTTATCAGAACCCTTCTTAGTCTCTACTCTAGTTAGTTATTTAGTTATAGGTACACGGGTATATAGAAACTGCCCTGTCACAGTACTTCAGAAAGTCACCTAAGTATATTTAGTAGTGCTAGCCATGACCGATTTTAATGTTATCCTCGTCATGAATTGGATATATGTATGTAATGCCTCAGTCAATTGTAGAACCCGTGCAATCGAGATCAGATTTCAGGGTTAACCAGTCTTAGAGTGGAAGGATAGTTCAGTTTTGCCTATAGGTTGCTTCATTTCCTACCTTAAGTCTAGAAAGATGATATCTAAGGGTTGCGTGTACCATTTAGTTAGATCTAAGGATGTTACATCCGAAACCTCGACTATCCAGTTAGTTCCTGTAGTGTGTGAGTATCTATAGGTGTTTCCAGATGATTTATCGGGAATCCCTCCCGAGCAGGAGATCTATTTTAGTATTGACCTTCTTACCTATGTGCAGCCTATATCTATGCCTCCCTACAAAATGGCCCCAGCTGAGTTAAAGGAATTGAAGGAGCAGTTGAAAGACCTATTAGACAAGAGTTTAAACAAACCTAGCAAATCCCCATGGGGTGCGCCAGTTCTCTTTGTCTGCAAAAAGAATGGTCCTCTTCGTATGTGCATTGATTATAGGAAATTAAACAAAGTTATCATCAGGAACTGGTATCTTCTCCCCACTATTGATGATTTGTTTGACTAGCTTCAGGGTGCTAAGTGCTTTTCAAAGATAGACCTCAGATCCGAATACCATCAGCTTAGGGTTCGGCAGAGTGACATTCTGAAGACAGCCTTCAGGACTCGGTATGGTCACTCTGAGTTTGTAGTTATGTCTTTTGGACTAAAGAATGCTCCTGCAACTTTTATGGATTTGATGAATAGGGTGTTCAAGTCATACTTGGATATGTTCGTGATTGTGTTCATAGATGACATCCTTATATACTCTCAGAGCGAGGAGGAGCATGCCGCTCATCTGAGGGTGGTGCTATAGACTCTTAAGGACCTATAGTTGTATGTTAAATTATGCAAGTGCGAGTTTTGGTTGAACTCAGTAGCATTTTTGGGCCATGTGGTTTCAAGTGAGGGTGTGCAGGTGGACTCTCAAAAGATAGAAGCGGTGAAGAATTTGCCTAGACTAGTAATCCTTCGAATATCAGGAGTTTCTCGAGTTTCGTTGGTTATTATCGGAGATTTGTTGAGGGGTTTTCATCCATCGAAGCCTTGTTAACTAAGTTGACCTAGAAGAAAGTGAATTTTCAATAGTCGGAGGCTTGTGAGAAGAGCATCCAAAAGTTGAAGACTTGACTCACATCAACACCGTTGTTGACCCTACTTGAGGGTACCGATGGGTTTATGGTATATTTTGACTCTTCGAGGATCAGCCTTGGTTATGTATTGATCCAGCATGGTAAAGTTACAGCCTATGCTTCCTAGCAGCTGAAAGTCCATGAAAAAAATTATCAGACTCATGATTTTGAATTGGCAGCGGTAGTATTTTCCATGAACATTTGGAGACACTATCTGTACGAGGTCCGCGTAGGTGTTTTTATGGACCACCAAAGCCTACAATACGTGTTTACCCAAAATGATTTAAATCTACGTCAAAGGAGGTGGTTGGAGCTACTAAAGGATTATTATATGAGTGTCCTTTACCATTCGGACAAGGCTAATATGGTAGCGGATGCACTTAATAGGCTTTCTATGGAGAGTGTGTCCCATGTAGATCAGGAGAGCAAGGAGCTGGCAAAGGATGTGCATCGGCTTGCATGGTTGGGTGTTCATTTGGTTGGCTCAACAGATAGAGGTGTTATTGTTCATAATGGGTTAGAATCATTTTTAATAACAAATGTTAAAGCTAGACAAGACGAGGATCCTATTTTGGTAAAGTTAAAGGAAGTTGTTTAGAATCAGAAGGCTGAGGTCTTCTCCAAAGGGGGAGATGGTGTACATCGATATTAGGGTCGTTTGTGTGTTTCGAATGTTGATGATTTGAGAGATCGGATGTTGCAGGAGGCTCATGGTTCCAGATATTTCATACATCCAGGTGCCACCAAGATGTATCGTGACCTACGGGAAGTCTATTGGTGGAATGGTATGAAGAAGGACATAGCAAAATTTGTGGCTGAGTGTCCAAATTGTCAGCACATGAAGGTTGAGCATCAAAGACCTGGAGGTCTGCTTCAAGATATTAGCATTCCTACTTGGAAGTGGAGGAATCAATATTCACTTCATTACATGTTTGTCTCATAGTCGTCGACAGTATGATTCTATTTGGGTGATTGTAGACAGGTTTAACTAAAGCGGCTCATTTACTACCGGTCAAAAATATCGATACAGCTAAGGATTATGCTCAGTTGTACATTTGGGAGTTAGTTCGGCTACGTGGAGTTCCCTTGTCCATCATATCAGATAGAGGTCCTCAGTTTACCTCCCAATTTTAGAGATTGCTTCAGAAGGGACTTAGTACTCAGGTAAAGCTTAGCACAACATTTTACCTGCAAATGGATGGTCAGGCTTAGTGGACCCTTCAGACTTTGGAGGATATGTTGAGAGCATGTGTAATTGATTTCAAGTGTAGTTAAGAGATGACCACTTGCCTCTCATTGAGTTTGCGTATAGCAACAACTACCATTCTAGCATTCAAATGGCTCCGTTTATGGCTCTTTATGGGTGGAGGTTTATATCGCCTATTGGTTGGTTTGAAGTCAGTGAAGCTACATTGATAGGTTCAAATTCAGTCCATGAGGCTGTGGAGAAACTTCAGCTTATAAGGGATAGGCTGAAAACAGCTCAAAGTCGCCAAAAGTCCTATGCAGATGTGAGGAGGATAGAGATTAAGTTTGAACTTGATGATTGGGTGTTTCTTAAGGTATCCCCCATTAAGGGAGCGATGAGATTCGGAAAGTAAGGGATATTCAGCCCCCGTTATGTTGCTCCCTACCAAATTGTGAAACGGGTTGGCAAGGTAGCATATGAGGTTGAGTTGCCCTCAAAATTAGCTTCAGTTTATCCAGTTTTCCATGTATCGCTCTTAAGAAAGTGGTTGGGTGATCCAGCTTTGGTTTTTTCAGTGGACAGTGTCGGTGTGAAAAATAACCTTAGTTATGAGGAGGTTTCCTTAGAAATACTTGATTGTCAAGTTCGTAACTTAAGTATAATACCCTGAAAATTTTTTGGTGATTATTTGATGTTTGTATGTGTTAATATAGTGGCCCTTTTTAAGAGCCGGATGTCGAACCCACAGGGACTGGACCCATTCCGCTAACTATCAAGTTCAAGTGTGATATTAAATGCAAAAAATGTTGATTATAGAAGTTTTCGAGAAGGTTTAATTAAGTATAATTTTGGTCAACGAAACATTCTGAATTCACTCTAGGAGCAACATATAGTTAAAACCAGATAATCATGCGCTATTACGAATTGCAATGGTTTAAGTATGAAACTATCAATTGTCGTCT
>JACEIK010001271.1:254328-274531 GCA_018107945.1 Datura stramonium
GCCAGCCTTGCCAAGGCATGCTCCTTGCCGACTTTTGCAAATCGCTCCCGACTCCATTCCTCTACTTCACCAACTTATAAATTAGTTCCTCAAATTCATTAAAACCTACAAAACAAGGACTAATCATGTTGGTTAGTACATATATTCACATTTATATAAAATCACATGAATTTGTCTATAATTAATTAGATAAACAAGACTAAATTAAGGTATAAAGCATAACTCGGGCATGTTATTTTTCTCGAGATCAGTATGCTAGGTTAAGGGAAGTACGGATTGTATATTAGTCATAGATGAAAAGGGAAATGTGTACAAACAGAAAGCATAAAGTATGTGAAGTCTATAAGTAAGGGTCAATTTTAAATGATCATATCTCCCAATATATAATGAATTAGAAGTCCCATAACCTATCCAATTAAAGTTCTTTGAGTCTAGTTTTTAGAACATCAAACCACTTGTTAATTAGAGTTCAGAGTAAAATGTTATAGACGACTTACGGTGACACTATAACGCAGTGATGTGGCCACCGCCCTAAAAACGACCACTACCATAATACCTTTATATTTTAAGTCTTAACTTATGAGATCATTTTCAAATTTTCCAAATATGAGGTTCTTTCTTATCTCTGAAATCCTCTCAAATTTGCGGCAAGCAACTGAGGAGAACACCAAGCTAAACTCCTTTAAAACTAAAGATAAGTGAAGGGGAGAAATCATATGGTGAAGGTGGTGTGTTGGTGGCTGTTTTCGTTGCACTTGGGCAGTGTTGCTGTGGTGAATTTTCTGCGTTGTTGAAGATTTTCTAAGCTATATATATTTTACCTCTTGGTAGGGATTAATCACAAGTATAATGGTAAAAATTCTACTACTAACCTTGCTTGAATTCTTGATTAAAGGACTAGAAGTTGGAGGTGTGTTTGGTGTGTTGGTGAACTATTTTTGCTGCGTTTTGGAAAGAAAAGTTGCTTCATTTATGGACAAGAAGTTTAGTTCAATTACTATTATTTTTAACCAAGAACAACCCCCCATAAAAAGGTAATGATTTCGCCCCTTTTAAACCTCTCAAATTGAAAAGCGAGAAGTTGGAAATTGGCAGCTATGTGAGCTGTCGATGAACTGTTTGTGATCTATATTTTGCTTGTTTTCCTTAGAATTTTTGGCTGTTTCCTTTTATGGAATAATACTTCATATAGAGGGGAAGAATTACAGCAGAACTAAGGTAAAATTTCCTCTTGTTTCTCCCTCAAAAGTTAGTGAAAACTAGTTGAGAAAATGGCTAAATGTTGTTGATGTTCCATGTGTTGTTGCTTGTATTGTGACTGCCTTTTGTTATTTATTTTGGGCTGCGTTCTGTGCTTTAGATTAATCATTTTTTGGCCTATAAAACCACTGGATTAAGGAGGTTGAAGACTAGTCATTGAAATAGGAAATAGGTTAAAGAAAAGTTCATCGGAGAAAGGTATGTAAGGCGCCCCATCCATCATTCTTTTAAGCACAGTTCGTGCGTTGTGAATTGAATGAGAAAGAAAACTCTTTAAAAGTATTGAGGTGGTATTTTAAGATTCATTTATGCTTTAAGGTTTCATGTTTTATTCAGGTTAAATGTAAAGATTATGCCTAGCCGAAGTGAGGCATCTAAAGTGTGATATTATGTTGATTATTCTCGTAGTTGTACATTGAGTTGGAGACCCCTCAGCGTGGCCATTTTTAGATGGTCCTTACTGTATGTTATGTATATATATACACATAGATATGTGATGTTAAATGTGTTTAAATGTCTGGTTGCTAACTGAAATTGGTGACAGAGCTAAGATGATGACATGTAAAGAGATTTTAAGCCAAGTAATGACATCCAAAGCAATTAAGGGTAAACGAGCTTATTGAATTAGGATTGCTTAGTTATGGTTTTCCTTTATCTTATGTGTTTTTTTATGAAATAGCCAGGCAAAGGGGAGATTTTATAATTCCTTGCCCTTAAGCCAAACAACAAGATAGCAAGTCTGCGAGCTCTAATGTCCTTTGAACACGATCATTTGCAGTTCCTTATGATTTATACATGTTTTGAATACATGCATTTAAGTGCTATTTTCTAGCATTACATGTTATATATGCTCACTTGTAGTTATGCATTACGAAGGAGGCCTATGCAGGACACATATTTAGTATTCGTCATTTCTATGTTATACGTGTTAATTTGGTCCAGTATAAGCTATATGAGGTCTTGTTATGATTTTTTTTAAGATTTATTTATTTTACCCCAGTGTCGTACATCGGCTGGAGGTATTTTTATTTTACCCCGGTGTGGTACACTAGCTGGACGAATTTTATCTCGAAGTGGTACATCGGCTAGATGAATTTTTATTTTTACCCCGGTGTGGTACACTGGCTGGACAAATGTTATATTGATTTTATGGTCAGCTGGATGCTGGCATTTCAGTTATAGTTTTGTTGTGAATTAGATGATTGCATTTACACTTCAATATTGAGTTACTGTCAGGTATTAGTTTTTAGGATTCTAGGTTGTTAATATTCCTTATTTCAGGCTCAGTTATCATTGTTATCATATATGTTTATAGTTTTCAGCCTTACATACAAGTACATTTTATTCATACTGACGTCCCTTCATCTGGGGAGAATTTCTTCAATCGTGGTGCAGGTACAGGCTGAACCATAGATCATCAGATGGAGTAGGAGCCAGATTTTAGAAGAATAGTGGTATGCTCCTGTCTTTCAGGAGTCATGTCCTAGTTTTAACTATTTTGAGTCTTGTGTACAACATGGATAGGTCGGGGCCCTATCCCATGCATTTCAATTGTTTTACTTTGTAGAGGATGATGTGGAGTAGTTTGTATAGTAGTTTTAGTTGTGTAGTCGTGTTGGCTTTCCATTGCTCTATTTAGCTTTATTGTAGCCTTGTCACCTTTCCAGGTTGCATATTCATTATTATCGGACATTATGGGTCCAGTATTTATCTTGGTTGGTTGTGACAGGTGGCTTGGTCAGCCTTAGTTTTACATTTATATATGCTCTATAGCTAGCTTATAGATCAATCATGAATCAAATGGCAATTGAACCCTACCCCAATTTTGGGGCGTGACATACTTGGTATCAAAGCAAAGTCGTGTCCTAGGGAGTCTACAAAGCCGTTTCTAGTAGAGTCTTGCTTATGGGTATGTTGTGCACCATACTTATAATCAGGAGGCTACAGGACATCTAGGAATTGTTTCACTTATTTTACTAATAGTTCGTGCTATAGGGCGAGGTCATAAGTACTGCTATATCTAAATCGTGTTATTGTTTAAGAGAATGCATGTGACAAGGAAGATGACTACGAGTTTGATTGGCGCAGACGTTGAAGAGGGTACTAGTCTCCCTCCAGTGGATTAGGGAGATAGGTTAGAGGCTCAGAGTAGGTCTCCTGCCCCAGGTATTACAGCTCCTCCAACACCGATTATAGAAATGGTAGATAGACCTCCAGCTCCTCCTGCACCAGTAGTACCTAAGGGTAGTAGAGTGGCAGACCCTCCCGCTCCTGTGGTACCTTCGATTTTTCTAGAAAGATAGGGTCTTGAGGGAGTTGTTCAACTGATGGATCATATAGCTGCAGGTTAAGAGCGGCGATTGGAGGTGATGGAGAGACATAGAGGCTAGGACACTAAGAGTTCCAGGGCCCGCGAGTTCTTGAATTTGAGCCCTCCTATATTCACCGGATCAGACCCGAGCGAGGATCCTCAAGACTTTATTGATTAGACTTATAGGGTGTTGAAGGTGATGCGAGCTATAGCCCCTGAGGAAGTAGAGTTGGCGGCCTTCATATTACGTGATATGGCTATATTGTAGTATGACGCTTGGGCTCGTTCCAGAGGAGCCGATACACCGCCAGCTGAGTGGGAAGAATTCTCTAAGACCTTTAAGCACCACTATCTACCCCTAGAGCTTCGAGAGGCTCGAATTGAGTAGTTTTTGAATCTAGAGCAGTAAACTTTGAGTATGCATGAGTATTGTCTTCGGTTTAATTCTCTTTCCAAGAATGCTCCGCACATGGTTCAGACGATGGAGGATAGAGTTCATCGATTCGTGTTAAGGTTGGGGCTTCATATAGCTAGAGATTGTTTGGGGGTATCTACTTAGGAGCACATGGATATTGCATGATTTCAGGCTTTCTACCAAAGGGCAGAGAATTTAGTTCATCAATTACGAGATACTCAAAGATAGCAAGAGTAATGAAAAAGAGCTAGGACTGTGGGTGCTTATAGAGGGTCACAGGGTAACCTAGGGGCTCAGTCATCTAGGAAGTGAGTTAGGCCTGTAGGGAGTTCCCCACCTTAGTTTCAGGGACAGAGAAAAGACCATGGCCCAGCTCTGTCCAGCTCTTGACGACAGGAGTGGGCGGGGCAGATGCGACCGCCATTGCCGCCTTGTCCTCAGTGTGGGAAATATAATTCAGGTCAGTGTCATCATGGGTAGAATGTATTCTATCATAGTGGGCAGCCAGGGAACTTTATGAGGGATTGTTCAACTAGGGTCGAGGTAGATCAGGCACGATCACCGGTTGCTTCGTCATCCTCCTTTCGACCTCCTAGACCTGATCCTTAGGTGGTAGTAGGCCGTGGAAGAGGTAGAGGGTAAGAGGCTTCTATTTCTGGGGCAACCCAAAATTGATTTTATGCTTTAGGCGGTCAATAGGACCAGAAGGCTTCACTTGATGTTATTACACGTACTTTGATTAATTATTCTCGTGCAGTATATGTCTTGCTTTATCCTAGTTCTACACTCTTTTATGTTGAACAGTTGGTTGCGAGTCAGTTTAATACAGTCTCTGAGTTATTATCTATACCATTTGTTGTTTCTATGCCAATTAGCGAATCTGTGTTAGCTAAACGAGTTTACCGGAACTGTGTAGTATTGGTATGTGAGAGATCATCCTTTGCTGATCTATTTAAGCTTGAAATGGTTTATTTTAATGTCATTATGCATATGGATTGGTTGGTGGAATGTTATGTTAATGTTGATTGCAGAGCCAAGGTAGTCAGATTCAATTTTCCCGGTAAGCTAGTCCGGGAATTGCAAGATAATGCCGCTACACCTAAAGGTAAGTTTATTTCCTAGCTTAAGGCTCAGTAGTTGATATCCAAAGGTTGTATTTCTCACTTTAAGAAACTTGGAATGTGAGCCTGCGACTCTCCAGTCAATTTCTATTGTAAATGAGTTCCCTGAGGTCTTTCTAGAGGATTTTCCTGGAATTCCTCCTGGAAGGGAAATAGATTTTGCTATTGATTTACTTCCAAGAACTCAGTCGATATCCATACCCCCATACAGAATAGCCCCATCATAATTAAATGAACTAAAGGAGTAGTTAACATATTTGCTCGCGAAAGGTGTTATTCGACCATGTGTGTCGATGTGCGGTGCACCGATGTTGTTTTTGCGAAAGAAAGATGGGTCGTTAAGAATATGTATTGACTAAAAGCAACTGAATAAGGTTACAATTAAGGAACAATACTCACTTTCCAGTATTGATGACCTATTTGATCAATTACAAGGTGCCAAATGCTTTTCAAAGATTGACTTGAGATCTGGGTACCATCAGTTACGAGTTAGGGAAGTTGATATCCCTAAGACTGCCTTCACAACAATATATGTCCATTATGAGTTCTTAGTGATGTCATTTGGGCTTACTAATGCCCAACAACTTTCATGGATTTGATGAATAAGGTGTTTAGGCCCTTTCTTTATGTATTCATGATTGTCTTTATCGATGACATCCTGATTTATTCACGATTAGAAACTAAGCATGCAGATCACTTGAGAACTACGGTACAGACTCTCCAGGAGCACAAGTTGTATGCTAAATTTTCGAAGTATGAATTTTGGCTAACATTTGTGGCTTTCCTTGGTCATATAACTACAACTGAAGGTATATGAGTGGATAGTCAGAAGATAGAGGCAGTAAAGAGTTGTCCCAGACCCTTGAATTCTATAGAGGTTTGCAGCTTTTTGGGGTTAGCAGGTTATTATCACTGATTTCTAGAAGGTTTCTCTACTATCTCTGCGCCATTGACAAAGCTGACTCCTAAAGCAGCTTTGTTTTAGTGGAAAGAGGCATGTGAGCAATGTTTCAGGAGTTGAAGGATAGGCTGACTTCAGCCCCTGTCCTGACTCTTCCATAGGCAGTCGAGGGTTATGTGGTCTATTGTGATGCTTCCAAAGTTGGGCTAGGTTTTGGTCTGATGCAACACGGCAAGGTCAATGCTTATGCCTCTAGATAGTTGAGGAAGCACAAGCAATATTATCCTACCCATGATCTTGAGTTGGATGCAGGAGTATTTGCATTGAAGATTTGGCTCCACTATTTATACGGGGTACATGTTGATATCTTCACAGATCATAAGAGCCTCCAGTATTTGTTTCAGTAGAAGGAGTTTAATTTACGCCAGAGAAGGTGGTTAGAATTGTTGAAAGATTATGATGTTAGCATTCTGTATCATTCGGGCAAGGCAAATGTTGTAGCTGATGTGCTATGTCGCAAGTCCATGGGTAGCTTGATTCATATTCAGATTGACAGGATTGAAATGAAAAAGACTCTACAATAGTTGGCTAACTTATAGATTCGGTTATTGGATGCCAAAGATGGGGGTATTATTGTCAAAAACACAGCAGAATTGTCCTTGGTAGTGGAAGTTAAGAAACAACAATATGATGATGCAGAGTTAGTCTTACTAAGAGACAGTATACCACAACAGAAGAAGAGCCTATTTTATTGTGAACCCGATGAGTTCTTAGATACCAAGGCCGTCTATGTGTACCTAATGTGGTTGAGCTACAGGAACTGATTATGAATGAAGCTTATTATTCTAGATATTCAGTACATCTAGGTGCCACAAAGATGTATCGTTGCCTGAGGCAGCTATATTGGTGGAATGGCATGAAAAAGGACATCACCGGTCTTGTGACTCAGTGTCCCAATTTCCAGCAGGTGAAGGTTGAGCACTAAAGGCCTAGAGGTCTAGTGCAGGATATATAAATTCCAGCCTAGAAATGGGAGGTGATTAATATGGATTTTATTACAGAATTATCCTCGAATGAGCAGGAAGCATGATTCTATCTGGGTAATAGTTGATAGATTAACTAAATAAGCTCACTTCTTACCATTCAAGACCACATATGTTGTACAGGATTATTGTAGGTTTTATATAAGGGAGATAGTTCTTCTGCATGGCGTCCCGTTATCCATAATTTCTGATTGAGGTGCTCAGTTCACAACAAACTTCTGGAAGTCTTTCCAGAAAGGCCTGGGCACTTAGGAAAGCCTCAGTACCGCATTTCATCCTCAGAAAGACGGACAGGATGAACGCACCATTCAAACACTTGAAGATATGCGTCGTGCCTGTGTTCTAGATTTTGGAAAAAGCTGGGATGATCATGTTTCCTTGATTGAGTTTTCCAATAATAATAGCTACCAGGAGGGTATTCAGATGGCCCCATATGAAGCTTTATATGGGAGAAAGTGCAGGTCGCCAGTGGGTTGGTTTGAACTCAGTGAGGCAATGTTATTAGGGCCAGACTTAGTGAAGCAGGCTATTGACAAGATGAAACTTATTAGAGATCGACTTCAGACGACCCAGAGTAGGCATAAGTCTTATGAGAATGTATGTGGTCGAGTGCTGGAGTTTACTGTTGATGATTGCGTCTTCCTTAAAGTGTCACCTATGAAAGGCGTCATGCGATTTGGCTGAACAGGCAAGCTGAGCCCTTGATATGTCTTTCCTTACAGAGTTATCCGCAGGATAGGCAAAATAGCCTATGAGTTGGCGTTGCCACTAGAGCTAGTGGCAGTCCACCCAGTATTTCATGTATCGATGTTGCGGAAGTGTATACGAGACCTAACCCATGTTATTCCTATTGATGATCTCCATATTTCTAAGGATATGACCTACACCGAGGTCCCAGTTGCTATACTTTACCGGCAAGTCAGGAAACTTCTGACCAAAGAAGTTGCTTCAGTTAAAGTATTGTGGCGAAGTAATAATATCAAAGAAGTGACTTTGGAGGCTGAGGAGGAAATGAAGAAGAAATATCCTCACCTATTTGCGAAGTTGATGTGCTATTAAGGTATGTGTTTGATACCTGAGTTACTGAGTATCTAATTTGAAGCACATTAAGTAAAATTAATTATCATTCGAGACGAATGTTCCTAAGGGGGGGGGGAATATAACACCCTAAAAAAAATTTTGGTAATTATTTGATGTTTGTATGCTAGGTTAAGGGAAGTATGGGTTGTATATTTGTCGTAGATTACAAGGGAAATGTGTATAAACGAAAAAGAAAAAAGTATGTGAAGTTCATATGTAAGGGTCAACAAATATTTATACATTTGTCCCAATATATAAATTTAGAAGTACCATAACCTGTCAACTTAAAGGTCTTTGAGTCTGATTATCAGAACATCAAACCACTCATCAATCAGAGTTCGGAATAAAATGTTATAGACGATTTACGGTGGCACTATCATGTAGTGATGTGGCCACCGCCCGAAAAACGGCCACCGCCCAAATACCTTATATTTTAAGTCTTAAATTATGATATCATTTTCAACTTTTTTGTAATTGAGGTGCTTGCTTATCTCTGAAATCCTCTCGAATTCCAGAAAATAACTAAGGAGAACACCAAGCTAAACTCCATTAAAACTAAAGCTAAGTGAAGGGGAGCTATCATAAGGTGCAGGTGGTGTGTTAATGGCTGTTTTGGCTGCACTTGGGCAGTGTTGCTGTGGTTAATTTGCTGCGTTTTTGAAGCTACTCTAAGCTACATATATGTTCCCTCTTGGTAGGGATTAAGCCCAAGTATAAAAGGTAAGGATTCTACTTCAAACCTTGCCTTGATTCTTGATTAAAAGACCAGAAGTTGGAGGTGTGTTTGGTGTGATGGTGAACTTTTTTTGCTGCGTTTTGGACAGCAAGGTTTCTGCGTTTTTGGACAAGAAGTTGAGGTCAATTACTCCAATTTTTACACAAGAACAACTCCCTAGGAAAATTTAAGGATTTCTCCCATTTTAAACCTCTCAAATTGCAAAGCGAGAAGCTGGAAATTGGCAGCTAAGTGAGTTGTCGATGAGCTGTCTGTCAGCTGTATTTAGCTCGTTTTGTTTAGGATTTTTGGCTGTTTCTATTGCTGTAATTATACTTCATATTGAGGGGAAGAATTACAGAAGAACTAAGGTAAAATTTCCTCTTGTTTCTCCCTCAAAAGTTAGTGAAAACTAGTTGAGAAAATGGCTAAAGGTTGTTGATGTTGCCATGTGTTGTTGTTGCTATTGTGAGCTCCTTTGGTTAATTATTTTGGGCTGCATTCTGTGCTATAGATTAAGATTGTTGTTGGCTTATAAAACCACTGTATTAAGGAGGTTGAAGGCTGATCATTGAAATAGAAAATCGGCTAGAGAAAAGTTTATCGGAGAAACGTATGTAAGGCGCCCCCGTCCATTGTTCTTTTAAGCACGATTCGTGCATTGTGAATTGAATGAGCCAGAAACCTCTTTAAAAATCTTGAGGCAGTATGTTAAGCTTCATTAAGCTTTAAGGTTTCATGTTTTATTGAGGTTGAATGTTAAGATTATGCCTAGCCGAAGTGAGGCATCTAAACTGTGATATTGTGTTGATTATTCTCGCAGTTATACATTGAGTTGGAGACCCCTCAGCGTGGGCATTTTTAGATGGTCCTTACTGTATGTTATGTGTATATATATATATACATATATATGTGATGTTAAATGTGTTTAAAGGTCTGGTTGCTAACTGAAATTGGTGAAAGAGCCAAGATGATGACGTGTAAAGAGATTTTAAGCCAAGTAAAGATATCGCAAGCTATTAAGGGTAAACGAGCTTATTGAATTAGGATTTCCTGATTATGGTTGTACTTTATCTTATGTGTATGTTATGAAATAGGCTAGTCCATGGGGATATTTCATAATCCCTTTCCCTTAAGCCAAACGACAAGCTAGTGAGTCTCCGAGCTCTAATGTCCTTTGAACACGATCTATAAATCTTGTTGAAACTCTTAGATCATCTGCAGTTCCTTATGATTTATACATGTTTGAATACATGCATTTAAGTGCTATTTTCTAGCTTTACATGTTATATGTGCTCACTTGCAGTTATGCATTACGAAGGAGGCCTATGCAGGCCACATATTTAGTATTCGTTATTTCTATTCTATACATGTTAAGTTGGTCCAGTATAAGCCATATCGGCTCCGTTTATTATTTTGTTTAAGATTTATTGATTTTGCGGTGTGGTGATTGGCTGGAGGTATTTTAATTTTACCCCTGTGTGGTACACCGGCTGGACGAATTTTACCCCGATGTGGTACACCGGATGGACGAATCTTATATGGATTTTATGGTCGCCTGGCCGCTGGCATTTCAGTTATAGTTTTTTTTGTGCATTAGATGATTGCATTTACACTTCAATATTGAGTTATTTTCACATTTCTATTTTAAGGATTCCAAGTTGTTACAATTCCTTATTTCTGGCTCAATTATCATTCTTATCTTATATGTTTATAGTTTTTCGCCTTACATACAATTTCATTTTATTCGTACTAACGTCCCTTTATTTGGGAACCCTTTCTTCAATAGTGCTACAGGTACAGGCCGAGGCTCAGATCACCAGACGTAGTAGGAGTCAGATTTCAGCGGAATGGTGATATGCTCCTCTCTTCTAGGAGCCATGTCCTAATTTTAACTATTTTGAGTTTTGTGTACATCATGGGTAGGCTGGGGCCCTGTCCAATGCATTTCAGTTTGTTTAATCTATAGAAGCTGATGTTGACTAGATTGTATAGTAGTTTTGGTTGTGGAGTCGTATTGGCTTTCCATTGCTCTATTTTGCTTTATTGTATTCTTGTTGGCTTTCCAGGTTGCATATTCATTACTATCGAGACATTATGGGTCCAGTATTTATCTTGGTTGATTGTGATAGGTGGCTTGGTCAGTCTTAGTGTTACATTTATAGATGTTATATAGCCGGTTTCTGGATAAATCATGAATAAAGTGTCAGTTGCGCCCTACCCCAGTTTTGGGGCGTGACACTAGAAAATAAAGAAGTAGCCTCAGTCAAGGTTTTATGGAGGAACCAGCAAATTGAAGGAGCTACATGGGAAGCTGAAGCAGATATGGTAGCTAAATACCCACATCTTTTCCCTGCCAGCTTAATTTCATCTTGAGGTATCAGTTTCCACCTTAGTACCCTATTCAGTTTCATGTTCAGTTCATGTTCCCCAGTTTCTTTCATATCAATGAATGTATGTGTGGTTCAGGAATTAAATTTAGTCATGTATTTCAATACAGAGCTAGTCACTCCGTCAGTTTTCAAGTTGTATATTCAGAATTTGAGTATGATGATTGCATTTCTCTACTTTTCATTATGATTTTCAACATTTGAGGACGAATGTTCCCAAGGGGAAGATATTGTAATACCCTGAAAGCCCTAAGATCAGACCCGGGAGTTGAAACGGAGAAAATAAAATTTTTCGCACTAGGTCACAAGATGAGTCATCCAGTGACTCGTCAGGAACACCACAAGTCGTTAAGTCATTCGTGGTGAGGGGTTTGCCCATGATTGGAATTTTCATATTTGGGGTGACCACGAGCCCGTTGTTAGCACAATGATTCGTTAGGTCAACCGTGGTCAAGGGTGGTTTGAATAATGAAGGAAAATGGGCAGTGTACCTAATAGGTTATCGGGTACACCAAAAGTCGTGGTGTCCCTTGTGCTGACCAAGGAAGGCGAGTTCCCAGTGTTGATCACGAGAAGGTGACTACAAGTCGTGGTCAGTGGGCACGAGTCGTGCAGTCCCTCATTTGACTGGCAGTGTGTTTTTCCCTGCGAATTTATTAAGGGCTTTTCCGTAATTCCTAAGTTGCTGAGGCCTAAACTATTAAGCTCATAATATAGTGTTTTAAGAGGGGTAAGTTCATTATAGGCTTATTGTCACTTTAATGCATGTAAGTCTAGAAGTTCCTAAGGGTGGTCAAGCCTAAATCTCTCAAGTTCTTCCCCAAATTCTCTCTAGGCTGTCAAGGAAGTTGTGCAATCAGATTTCTTCAGATATGTATGATTATGAATGGGTTTAATTGTCCACACCCATGCCCAACCCCCTCTCAATTCATGAAAATTCGAGTTCATGAATTGATGGGTTTTTTACCCGATATGTGAGTTCTCTAAGCTTCAATCATGGGTATGATCTAAGTATGTTTCTAATGTTGAATTATGATTAATGGGCAGATTTTACAATGTTTAAAATTATAAGTTATTTTTTGAAGTTTTATAAATTATGAGGCCCATCCATGAAAGTTCATGAAAGTTGAGATCTATGAAATATATATTCAAGCATGATGAGATGTTTATGAAGAAAGGATGATTTCAAGTTACCCATGTCTATGTTCATGTTTCTAAATGATCAAGTCTATGTTAAGTATGTTTAAGTATTGGGCAAGCCCATATGATCAAATATGTTTCATGAATTTATCTAAACTTCATGTATTAGCTTACTACATGGATTTTGGAGTCTAGACTCTCATTATTTTTAGCTTGTGGTATGATTTTATCCAAGGCTCCTCATGTTATGATTCAGATTTATGCATGTATGTTATGAGTCAGCTTCATCAATACACGATGCTTCAGCTTCATTGAAAAAAAGATGGAGAACATATGCATGTTTTTGGGAGTAGTTTCTAGCACCGAGTAGGCTAAGGGTCAGTCAACCCTATGCCTCAGAACTATGCGCCAACGTAGGTATGTTAAGATTATTTTGGTACCTTCGTTGTGAGCTTCCCCTGACACCAAGGGGCCTTCAGCTTGATATAGAAATCATGGTAGCATCCTTAGCCCTGCCAAGGCTTTGGACTACTTTGCCTACTTAAGTGTGATAGTTTGGAACACGTAAGCACTATCATGGTAATGTCAGTTATATGACGATTCTCCCATTATTCCTCATGATTTCAGTTATGTAAGTTCATCAGTCATGATATTATGTTTTCAACAGGTTTGACCCAATGTTCAGTTTTACTTATGATAATCAGTTTTCAGCTTTGGTTAATTCGATTCAGTTATGATATCCAGTTATGTTCAGATCATGATTTCTAAAAATAGCATGCAATCCCTACTCTCAGAATCTTATTTTGACTATGTTTTATGATATGCATAATTTATGATTTTACTTACTTAGCGGTTTTACTTACCTTGCATACTCGGTACATTTTACGTACCGACCGCATACTCTATTTTGTACCGTTTTATGATACAGGCTAAGTCATTCAAGCTCAGTCTGATCATTAGCCAAACCTACAGCTTTAGCATTTATCAGCTAGAGTGGTTAGTCCTCATCTTTCAAGGGCCCTTCTTTTCAGTTGTATCTAGTACTTTCAGTTTCAGACTTTAGTGAGTTAGTTGGGGTCTTGTCCCATCAACTCATCAGTAGTAGAGGCTTTTCAGACATAGAATGTAATAAGCTTTGGTTTTGAGTTATGTATTCTGATGTTATGAGATTATTAGACTTCTGTTATGTTTTATGTTAATCTTACGCTTTATTATGATTGAGTTATATGTTATGTTCGTGCCATGGATCGACTTGGAGCCTCTCGGGGTTCCTTGTCTCGTGTCTCCATTCAGGCCTATGTTCGGGTCGTGACACAAAGCTACATTTATAGGTATAGATTCAGTTCATGAGGCTATGGAGAAAGTTTAACTTATAAGAAAAAGGATAAAAACAACTCAGAGTCGTCAAAAATCATATGTTGATGTTAGGTGGATAGATCTTGCATTTGAAGTTGATAATTAGGTGTTCTTTAAGGTATCACCCATAAAGCGGGTAATGAGGTTCAGAAAGAAAGGGAAGCTTAGCCCTCGATATGTTGGCCCCTACCCGATTGTGAGACGTGTCGGCAAGGTGGCCAATGAGTTAGAGCTACCAGTAGAGTTGGCTTTCGTATATCCGGTTTTTCATGTCTCATTGTTAAAGAAGTGGATTGGTGATTAGACTTTGGTTGTTCTGGTAGAGAGCGTAGGTGTGAAGGATAACCTTAGCTATGAGGAGGTGCTAGTTGAGATCCTTAATCGTCGGGTTCAGAAGTTGAGAAACAATGTAGCAGCTGTAGTGAAGGTTCTGTGGAGGAACCAGCTTGTTGAGGGAGCTACGCAGTAAATCGAAGTTGATTTGATGGATAAATACCCGCATCTTTTCCCTTCCAGCTCATTCTAGCTTGAGGTATCAATTTCCTCATAAGTACTCTATTCAATTTATTGTTTAGTTCATGTCTCTAAGTTTCTTTCATGTCAATGTATGCATGTGTGATTCATGAAGTCAGTTAAGTCATGTATATCAGTTCGGAGTCAGTCACTTGTTAGTTTTCAATTTTAGATATTTAGTATTTGGGATTGCAGTTCCTTTCCCCAGCTATTCAGTAAGTTTACATACATTCGAGGATGAATGATCCCAAGGGGGAGATATTATAATACCCCGAAAGTACGTAAGATCAGATCTGAGGGTTGAAGCAAAGAATGAAGGAAAATCTATGTTAGGTAACACAATGACCTATCAGATGGCTCGTCAGGTCACCCGATGAATCGTTTGGTGGCTCGTTAAGTGATGCCAGGTTTGTAAGGAATCATGGCAAGGGGGTTAAAATGGATGGTGTAACGACTCATCGTTTGACTCAATGATTCGTTAGTGTACCCATTATGTGCTGAGGAAATTTCAAATCAGGAGACTTAACAATAGAGGAAACGAGTCATGGTGTCACTTCACGACTCGTCAAGTGGGATGTTGTCAGGATGGCTAAGATTGAAGGATGAGATTTCTAGTGGTGACAATGAAAGAAAGTAACAAGTCATCATCCTGTTAGTTACTCGTTGTACCAGTCATTAGTTGAAGCAGTTTAGTAAGAGTGGAATTTGTCTAGTGGTGGCGATGAGTTGGACGACGAGTCGTCTAATTTGGTAACGACTCATCCAGTCCTTCATTGGGACTGGCAGTGGCAGTTTTCCTGCGAAACTAGTAAGGGTGTTTTCATAATTTCTAAGCTCCTAAGCCCTAAGCTACGTCATTTTAAGCTATTCTAGGAACGTTTTAAGAGGGTTTGGCCTATTCTAACCCATTCCCTTCCCATGCATGCAAGTCTAGAAGTTCCCATAGGAGATCAAACCTAGAAATCTTCAAGTTCTTCCCCAAATCTTTTGTGCTTTCAAGGAAGGGTATAGAACCAACTTACCCAAGTATGTAGGGTCATGAATGAGAGTTTTCTTTCACTCCCATACCCAAATTTCTCCTCAAGTTCAAGAATTCAAGTGTTTGATCTTAGGTGGTTTTAACTCAAGTTTTGTGAAATTCTTTATACTTTATTCATGGATCAATTCCCTTTATGTTTCAAATGATGTTTTAAGATTCATTGTCAGATTTTATGTGCAAATTAATTATAAATTCATGATTTCAAGTTTTAGAAGAATTATGCCCAATTATGCAAGTTTCATGAAAAGTCAAGTTTATGATCCATGATTTCAAGTATGATGAGATATCTAGCATGATTAAATATTTTCAATTATCCATGTATGAATCTATGATTTTGACTTGTGAAGTCTATTTCATCTATGCATTATTTTAACATTTGGGCAAGCCCACACAAGTTAAGTATGTTTTCATGATTTAGCCAAGGCTAATAAGATGAACTTATCATATGTTTTGGAGTCAAGACTCCCACTACAACTTATGATACTTTTTGGGGTCAAGACTTCCCATGTTTAGATTTCAGACTATGCATATAATTACATTATCAGCGTCGTAGAAAAATGACGGAGAGAACTTTGCATTCTTTTTGGGAGAAGTGTCTAGCACCGAGTAGGCATGGGGTACCAAGGTTCTCCAGTGTCAGAACTACGTGCTAATGTAGGTTATATGTTTAAATGGGGACCTCCCTTGTGAGTTTTTCCCCGCGCTAAGGGGCCTTCAACTTGATATTGATATCATGGTAGCACCTTTAGCCGTGGAAAGGTTTTAGATGGCTCTGTCCACTTGAGTGTAATAGTTGGGGCATTACGTAAGCTCTATCGTGATGGTGTCGGTTAGATGACGAGTCTCCCATTGCTCTATATGATTTCAGCTATGCATGTTTATCATTTATTATATTATGTCTTTAGTAGGTTTCACCCAAGGATTAGGTTATCAATTTTACTTAAAATTCTCAATTTCAGCTTTGGGTCATTTAATTCAGTTAGGAGATCAAGTTTATGTCTAATCATATTTTCAGACATCAGCATGCAACCTTTACTCTCAGAAACTCATGATGTTATGATTTATGATATGCATGATTTTAATTTTACTTACCCAGCCTGTTTTACTTAATTTGCATACTCAGTACATTCCAAGTACTGATTCCATACTTTATGTTGTATCATTTCATGATATAGGTTCAGACATCCAGACTCAGTCTCACCATTAGACAGTCTCCTGAGCTTATTCTAGTGCTCTTTTTTGTGAGTCCTCATCCTTCGAGGACCTTCAGTTAGTTGAGTTGTGTTGCTATTTAGTTTCAGACTTCTAGTGAGCTAGTTGGAAGTTTTGTCCCATCAGATCATCAGTATGTTAGAGGCTTTCTAGACATAGACCTTTGTATTCAGCTTCAAATTATGTTTTGTAATATTTCCATTGGATAATCGGTTGATATTCAGATTTCTGCTATTTCATATTTCAGTTATCAGCTTTGTTATAATGATCTTTAGTTGTCATGTTCATGCTATGGGTTGACTTGGAGCCATTTATGGTTCTAGGTTCCGTATAATGATCCGGGCCTATGTTCCGATTGTGACAGGTATATACATACTGAGATGATGTCATGAGTGGAGATTGCATGTTTAGTTCAAATGGTTGTGAGAAAATTGTGTTTTGATTGATAGAGGGGGGTGGCTAGATTTAATTTGATGTGTTGATAGCTATTATTGCCAACCGCCCTAGTCTTGATAATTTGTGAGTCCAGGACATTAGTTAAGTATAGAGTAGTTCTCTTCTTGGTGTTCTTGAGGTCAAGCAAATACTCTAAGTTGGGGGTGTTGAGATATCGAGGATTAGCGGCATATCTTTGCTTCTTTTTATAGCATTTTGCATGTCTTTTGGAGTGAAATTAAGTAAAACTAACCTTATTGTGCTATGTTTAAGGATTCTAAGAAAATGGAAAAAGAATGGAGTTAAGGACAGAAAATTACTCAATAGACAAGGCAACAGACGGACCCCGTCTGTCTAAAAGATGGTTCGTCCCATCCCACCCGAAGATTCACCCAGAAAATTGGGCCCTTAGAGTATGATTTAAAGGATAGATTGTCTTCCAAAAGGATGGTCCGTCAATTGAGGATTTGATGAGAGCTTGGCAGAATGAGATTTCTAAAGTGTGGTGTGAAGTATAGGCCATCTTTCCAAAGAACAGTTCATCTCTCAAAGGACGACAAGTCAAAGGGACAGTAATGGAAATGTAAAAGACGATCTAAAAGGACGGTCCGTCCTTGCACACTTGGCACTCCGATGATCAAATTTAATAAATTTTTTGGGGTATAATATAAATACATTTTTCTTGTAACTTTTCAGTAGTTTTTACATTTCTTAGTTCATAAATAGTATAAGGCGTAAACTTAGCTAATTTTAGCCTTAGTTTCAAATAAATTGTAGATCTAATTTTTGTAATTGAAAATTATCATCTATCAAGTGAAGATTTTAATTTTTTTGGTAAGAATATCTCCTTACTTTGCTTTTCTTCTTCTTCTAACCATGGGTAACTAAACCCAGATCTAGAATTGTGAACCCTAATAATATCAATTTGAGCTTATGAATATTTAATTAATTTTTATTTTGTAATTTATGATTGATGATGAGAATCATCCAATCCTGTCAAATTACCCTTATGAGGCTAGAAAGAGCAAATTTGGGTTAGGTTAGCATCAATCAAGAATGACTCAATGCATAACCATTCTTTAATCAGTTCTCCTAGATATAGGTTGAATTCCAAATTGGCATATAAGTAATTGGGTAGGAGGGAGTTCTCTTTAATTTAATAAAATTGAAGTAGATTGACACCTATGGCGCTATTGAAAGATATCCAAGAGTTGCCTAAGTAAATTACATGCATATTTAGCCTTAGCTCCCTCTCAATTCATTCATATTGGGTGATTTCAGGGGATTGATCTAATAATTGGGTAACTTCCCTAGAATTATGTCTAATTGATTACTACCCTAGCTTAGCACAATCTGTAGTTATAGTTAAATTATGTTACTCTCAATTCGAATAGATTCTAGTCTTGCAATACTTTGATGTTTAGCACTAGATAGTTTGAGCTTCGAGTAGTCTCTGTAGGATTCGACCCCAGCTCCTTGTTGGATTATATATTTGCATCGATCATTTACACTATCCTATATTGGGAGTGGATTTGAAGACATCAATGTTCAAAGTCTAGAAACAAGAATTTAAAGAACAAATCAATAGTCTACTTATTCAATCAAGGGCACAGAAATTCTAACCCACCCAGTCCTATCTGTTATCAAGGTCCACTTTGTTACCCATGATATCAGTCTTAAAAACATAATCCCATAATGAACATTTTAACCTAGTTCATAGAGTTTCTACTCCCGCAAACTCCTTTCAAGCAGTTTTATGATAATAAAGGTCTCAATTTTGTTGAACTCTGAGTCTCAATCTATTGTATTGATGAGCTAATTCATGTATACTACTCTACAAAATGTAATTTAACTACCTGGAAGATTAGAATTTAAAAACGAAACACACCCATGTGAATACCTCTAATATCCACAACCTTAGGGTTCTAACTCACATTCTACCATTGGTGGACCTTAAATGATTCTAGAGGGTCAAGGGAGGTGAAGGGTGAAAGAGTGGATTGAAAAAATATTACCTTGGGAGAGGAACTGCTCTTTCCTTTTAAAAATCGCCTTCAGCTTCTAGGAAATCTTGCCTTAAAATAATAGGATAAAAATCCTAAATTCTTACATAAACCGGCATTTTTCCTCCCATCATCAACTGCAATGGTCCACTTTCATCTGCAATAGACCCACTACGACAACCAGAGTCTTTCCACAATGGTCCTGGCAGTTTTTATCTCTAACCACTGTGGTAGACCTCCAATCATTATGGCGGTCTAACTACAGCGGAAGCAGTTTTACTGCAATAGTCTGTACTAACCAGTATCTAAGTAATCCTGCATATTTTTTCCAACTCATACTTGAATCAGTTCCTACTACCTTTCCCTTTTGATCTTTTATTATTTCACTTGTCACAGGGAGTTTTACAGGGTTTACTTCACTGAAATATACTTTATTTTTTATTCTTCGATATATTCTTCTTTCAATTAAGATATGCAAGTAACATTGTCTTCAACATTACTGAAATCATCTTTTCTAAGAAAAAATCACGCATGAGTTACTTGGTTTTGAAGGTTCTAGTATCTTGGCATGAGTTAGTATCAATGATTGACTACCTTGTAAAATATGATATATACAACAATATTCTCACATGCAAATAGATAAATTCTATGTGATCAAACATTACGTAGATAAAATACTTTTTCTATAATTGCATTATCAATAATTCCTTGATAATATTGGTTATAAATAATAAATCCATACTGAGATTTCATTTCACTCAAATTGAATATCCTCACATAAAAGTGAAATTATATTTTGCCTACTCGTTAATAAATAAACATTATCTCATGGGTAATATTAACAAGATACATAAGTGCACCAATTGGATTAATACATGGTACTTTGTAACTATTTTTACAAGATCGGAAGTAATCTTTCTTTATGTTAACTGATCTTACAATCATTGACGTATTCTGTGAAATCGCTTTAAGACGTGTTAAATCCATCAAGGATTTTCATATAAATTTCATTATCTATCTAGGCATGAATACAATTTAATTATATGCATATCAATTTTTTCATGTATTGCCAGACTGATAAGCAACCTGAAAAATAATTGCTTCCATCATAGGAGAACCTCGCCATATAATAATGTCAAGACTTTTGAGAAAAAATTTTATGCCACAAGGAACAAAAAATACTTCACATGTTACAATTTTATTTTTCATTTCACCTTTGTAACAACCTGTCTGTTGTTATATGTTAATTAATAGCCTTTGTTCAGACAC
>JACEIK010001271.1:277320-301617 GCA_018107945.1 Datura stramonium
AACATATACACATTTATTGTGATTAATAGTGACACGATTGAATACAACATTATAGTGAAGAAGAAGAAAAATTATTGTTGAAATTGTTGAATAATATTTTTGTAATAGAACTGTACAATGATGCAAATTATATCTCAAAATTCAGATGAGATAGAATTCACTATTACGGAACTGGATTATTATTCCTGAGTTGGCTGGTCATGACACAAATTGTTTAAGAGACCTCTTAGTGAGTTTTTCATTTAGAAGAAAACCAACATATTTTGTGTCTATATATTGTGGTCATCAAGAACCAATAGCTATAGTGAAAAATAAATTTTTTGATTGATGAAATAGACACATTTATTTGAGATATAATCTGATAAAATAACTTTTGTGAGATGAAATTATGTATGTAAATAATGTGAATTCGGGAGTAAATCTGATCAATTATAGACTAAAAGAAATATTGAGAAGAGTGATACGTTTGTCTATTTGAGAACAACAATGATGGTAATCCAACCTATATGTTTGAATATCCCATGAATTAGATTCATATGGGTTAAAAAGTCATTAGTTGATCAAGTATGCACTATGAAATTATGTTCCTCCTATTTGATGTGTGATTATAGTGCAACACTACAAAGCAAAGTGAGGTTGAGTTAAACTCTTAATTCAATTATTATCCTTTATAGGTGGTATACTGCTTTGCAGAATAAATTAGATAATTGGACCTATATGAGTGTAGAGTGGTACTGCTTCTATGAAATTATGATAAATTTCTACAGCACTCATGATTACCACGATATGCACATAGCCCCTTAGAGCAGAATTGGAATAACGACAAAGATTGTGCGAGTATAATGTGATATAATAAGACCATGAGCTTATAAAAGAATTTTTGGTTCATAGAATTATTAAACATAACCATTTGTTTCTAAGTTTAATCTTGTTTATCTAGGTATAATTCATAGTCTACGAGACACCAAATTCGATACAATGTGCTCATTTGTGAAAACACAATAAAACTTCTTATTTTATTCTATTTCTTAAAATTATTTTTGAAATATGTGGGGGATTGTTGAAAAAATATTTTAACATCTCAATAAAAATATTATCCATTCATTGTTTTAAGATGCAATTTATTTATCATGATCCAAACTGTCGTGATTGACACCCACACTAACCCCTGGTGCGCGAACCATATCTTACCAACTAACCAACTATTTACACATTAATTTTAGTCAAAAAAACCCATTCATAATATAATTAATAAATTATAATTTAAAAATCAAAAACTTTGCGGAAGCTATATATTACAATCCTTAAAATTCGAAAGTCACTGTTTGAGGACTCTAGCTAAATAATGTCTAGGATAATAAACAAGAGGTAGTAAAGTCAAAGTCTGAACTGAGTAGACATCAAGCAAAGAGGATCCTAGGTATCATGGATAAGATCAACTCACCCTCAGATTGGCAAACAAGAAGCTTTGAATATGGGATTGGAACGAAGTCTCTGGAACACAGTCTGCAGTTAAAGAAAAGTGTAGGAGTAGCACCAATATAAATAGTAATACCCCAGAAGTGCGTAGGAGTAGGCTCGTAAGAGAAAAGTTGAAAACTACAGGAAAACTGGATTTTTTTACCAAAACGACTCATGGTACGAATCGTAATGAGGTCCCACGAAACGTGACTCCAGTCGTGTTGGATTTTGGGAGCCTAGGGTCATACCACGAATAGTCCTATGAATCGTGATGTGTAGGTATGACTCGTGGCTCTAAGTCATGGTGAATTTTCTCAGTGGTGCCAGAATGAGTCGTCACGAGTTATGGTACGACTCGTAGGTTGTAGCAACGAGTCGTGATGAAGAGTTGTGGTTTAAGTCACAATTGGTAAGGGTGGATGATACCACGACTGTCATATGACCCGTAGAAGAGTACTACGAGTCGTGGTATGCTAGTTGTGGCCAAATTCAGAGGATTGAGAAGTGGCGACCACGAGTCGTTACTTCATGGTGTTACTCATGGTATGAGTTGTGGTCGGAGGCAGAGCAGTTTTCAGGAAAACTTCATTACGGGAAATTTCGACTTTCCCATTCTTTGAAACCCTAAACTATGTCGTTTTGTATTTTTTTCTGAGTGTGATAAGATGGGTTAAGTCCCTAATGCATACCCATTCCCATGCAAGAGCTTTTAGTGAGGTTTTAGGGAGATTCAAGGTCTTCTTCTCTAAGTTTCCATCAATTTATTTGTGGGTATTCAAGGAACTTTTAAATCATTCCATTTCTAGGTATGTAGGGTTTAGAATGGGTGAATCCTTCCACACCCATTCCTAAATTTCGATTAAATCATGAATTCTGCTATTCAAGTTTTATGAAATTTTACCCAAATGTATGAGAATGTGATTTCTCTTTATGAGTATGATTTAATTGAGTTTTAATTATTGAATTATGAATGATGGGAAGGTTTTATATTATTTTCTTTAAAAATCACATTTCAAGCTTTTTAAATCTAAAACGCCCATTGATGAAAGTTCATGAAAGTTATGATTTATGATGAATATGAAATATTTTGAGTTTATTGATGATGGAAAATCATGATTTCAAGTTCTCAAGTTTATGAGCATACTTTTTAAAGAATTGAGTATGTTAAAGTATGGGACAATGGCCACATATTGAAGAATGATTTATGATGTATGAAATTAATTACATGATTTATCGATTTATGATGTTGGCTGATGAAAAGGGCCTTTGATTCTTGTCTAAGCATGTTTTAAAGGGGATCAATGATGATAAATGTTATATNCATGTTTTAAAGGGGATCAATGATGATAAATGTTATATTTTATCCAATGAATCTTAATGCATGATGTTATTGATTTATGTATGAGCCTATATGCATATTTATTTTGGAGCCGTGTCTAGTACCGAGAAGCCCGACGTTCAAAGAACTACGCCGGTGTATCATAACCACATGCCACTGTGGATCTTAATAATATATTGTATTTATAGTGATCCCCTCAAATGTAATATCACGCCTAATGCATGACCCTCTCTTGGCAAGCCAGGGTCGGCTCTGCCCACTTGAGCCAGATAGTTGGGGCATCATGAAAGGCTCTACCATGATGATGACTGTTATGACGAGTCCTCCCATTGTTCCGCATGTCTTATGCATTGTTATGTCTATGTTATTGGCTCACGTTATGTTTTGATAATGTTTACTTACGATTATGATCATGAACGCTTTATGAATGACTTAAAAGCCTTGAGCCTTATGTTTCCTACGAAGTTTATGATACAAGTATGATGTCCTTCTCCTATATTTATTTATTAGTTTATTTTACTTTCAATGTCCATTTTACATACCTTGCATACTCATTAAATTTCACGTACTAACCGCATACTTTCTATGCTGTATCGTTTCATGATACAGGGTCCAAATGTCAGGTTCATCCTTATCCTTAGTCCATCTCAGCTCTCTCTCTCAAATTATTGGTGAGTCCTCATGTTTCTAGGGTCATTTTACAGACTCTTATGTTATCTTATATTTTAGTATTGGTCAGGTTAGTTGGGGATGTTGTCCCATTAATCCATCGTATGCCGTAAAGGCTTTCAGATAATATGTACTACTCTGCTTATGTGTATGTCTAGTGCTTTTGTATGTTACGCTATAGTTACGTTTTTGCTATTTTCTATACAAAGTATTCCATTTTATTAAATGAGATTAGCTGTATGCATGTGCCATGGGCCGACTTGGGGTCCCTTGTCCTGTGTCTATGATCCGGGTGTACGTTCTAGTCGTGAAAAACTTGGTATTAGAGAAATAGGTTTGAAGTGTCCTAGGGTGTCTAAAAGCCGCATTAAGTAGAGTCTTTTTCATTGGTGTGAAGCGTGCCACACTTATGACGAAGAGGATACTAGATGTTTAGGAATTGTTCCCTTCTTTCATGCTCTATGTCATGCGATGAAAAGTTTCTCCATCCTTCTAATTCTTACTATTCGTGGTTGTAGAATTATGTCTCCTATAAGAATTAACGAAAGGAGGAATGGAAATGATGAAGGCCACGGAGGAGGCAATGACCATGGGCATCAGCAAGCCCCACCTATTCAGGAGCCCCAGGCACTAGAGCCAGCTTCCCACGCTGAGTTTATGGCGACTATTCAAATGTTGGTGTAGTCCTTGACCACTCAAGTCAACCAACAAGCTATTGCGCATGTCCCACAGAATGGCAATGCAATGGTGGCTCGGATTAGAGACTTCTTAAGGATGAACCCTCCTGAATTCACGGGTTCAAAGATGGATAAGGATCCATACGAGTTCATTGAAGGGATCTTGAAGGTCACTCAGGTTATGGGGGTGACAAATGGGGAGTGTGTTGACTTAGCCTCTTATCAATTAAAAGAGATCGCTCACATTTGGTATAGGCAATGGAAGGACAGCAGGGCAGCGACAGCGGATCCTATCAGCTGGGATGAGTTCCACATGGCCTTTCTCGACAGGTTCTTCCCTCGGGAAATGAGGAAGTTGAAAGCAGCTGAGTTTTTGAACCTCAAGCAGGGAAAGATGAAAGTGCTGGAGTATTCGCTTGAGTTCACTCATTTGTCAAAGTACGCCCCAGAGTTAGTGATGGATCAGAGGGCGCGGGTGAGCCGATTCGTTCATGGTATGGCTGGTTATTTAGACAAGGATTGTTGGAATTCCATGCTTCTCCAAGATATGGACTTTGCTCGCATAATGTTGTACGCCCAGCAGATAGAGGTAGCTCATGCGAGGGAGAGGGAGGCAAAGAGGACTTTGACAGATAGCCGTGGGTTTTCACATCAGAGGTTCGGCGGTGGCTACTGTCCACAGTTTAAGCAGAGATCACTAGCCCCAGCACCATCATCAACTAGTTTTCCATCCAGACCCAAGGGTTCTCAGAGGAGCAAGGATTCAAGATTGAGGGATCAGAGGGGCACCCAGTTAGAGCATACCTCTCCGGCCTACGGGAAGTGTGCAAAGAGTCATGTCGGGGAGTGCCGCTCGATTCAAATGTTTGCTATAGGTGTGGTAGATCTGGGTACATGCACCAAGAATGCCCATATGCTAGGCAAGGTGATGATAGGGGTCGTGCACAGACCACCAGGACAGCAGCAGCTCCAGCTCGTTCCGCTCAATAGGGAGCATCGACTAGTGGGGGTGGCGGACATCACCAAAATCGATTTTATGCCCTTTCCTCATGCAAGAGCAGGAGACTTCACCAGAAGTGGTCACTAGTATGTTGCGTGTCTTTCATATTAATTTTTATGCCTTGTAAGATCCGGGAGCTACCTTGTCTTTCGTGACTCCGTACATTGCTAGTATCCACGGAGTTAGTCCCGAGACCTTGTCATAACCATTTTTAGCTTCAACCCCTATTGGTGATTCGATCATAGCTAGAAGAGTATATAGAGAATATCTGTCACTATGTTGCATAAGGCTACCTCCACAGACCTTGTAGAGTTAGCCATGACTAACTTTGACATTATTCTTGGTATGGATTGGTTGTTTGCATTTTATGCTTCTATTAATTGTAGGACCTATGCGGTGGAATTCAAATTTCCGGGTGAGTCAGTTTTGGAGTGGAAGGGTAACTCAGTTGTACTAGCCGGTCGGTTTATTTCATATTTGAAGGCCGGGAAAATGATTTCTAAGGGTTGCATGTATCATCTAATTAGGATTAAGTATGTTGAGTCCGATACCCCGACTATCCAATCAGTTTTGGTGGTGTGTGAGTATCCGGATGTTTTTCCTAATGATTTGCCAGGTGTTCCTCCGTAGAGGGAAATCAACTTCGGCATTGATCTCTTACCCGATAAGCAACCTATCTTTATTCCTCCCAACAGGATGGCTCCAGCCGAGCTAAAGGAACTGAAATATCAGTGAAAGGATTTGTTGGATAAGGGCTTCATTAGATCGAGCCAGTCTCCATGGGGTGCACCAGTTCTATTTGTTTGAAAGAAGGATGGTTCCCTTCCTATGTGCATTGACTATCAGCAATTGAACAAGGTCACCGTCAAGAACAGGTACCCCTTACCTAGGATTGATGATTTGTTTGACCAGCTTCAGGGTGCCAAATGTTTTTCGAAGATAGACCTTAGGTATGGGTACCATCAGCTCCGAGTTCGGGAGAGTGATTTCCCGAAGACAGCCTTTAGGACATGATATGGCAATTATGAGTTTGTGGTTATGTCTTTTGGACTAACAAATGCTCCTGCAGCTTTTATGGACTTGACGAACAGGGTGTTCAAGCCATATTTGGATATGTTCATGATCGTGTTCATTGATGACATTTTGATATACTCACGGAGCGAGGAGGATCATGCCACTGACCTGAGGGTAGTATTTCAGACCATCAAGGATCGTCAGTTATACGCAAAGTTCAGTAAGTGTGAATTCGGGTTGGACTCAATGGCATTTTTGGGTCATGTGGTGTCAAGCGAAGGCATAAAGGCGGATTCACATAAAATTGAAGCGGTGAAGAATTGGCCCCGATCCATGAACCCTTTGGAAATTCAGAGTTTTTTGGGTTTAGCTGGCTACTACCGGAGGTTTGTTGAGGGTTTCTCATCTATTGCAGCACCTTTGACTAAGTTGACTCATAAAAAGGTTAAGTTCCAATGGTCGGATGCTTGTGAGAAAAGCTTCCAAGAGTTGATACCCAACTCACTTCAGCACAAGTGTTGACCTTACCCGAGGGTGCTGATGGCTTTTGTAGTGTATTGTGATGCTTCGAGAGTCAGACTGGGATGGGAAGGTAATAGCATATGCCTCGAGACAGCTGAAAGTTCATGAAAAAATACCCGACTCATGATCTTAAGTTTGCTGCAGTGGTGGTTGCATTGAAGATATGGAGGCATTACTTGTATGGGGTCCACGTGGATGTGTTCACGGATCACAATAGCTTGCAATAACGTAGAAAGATCTCAATCTTCTGCAAAGGAGGTGGTTGGAGTTGCTAAAAGACTACGATATGAGTGTTCTTTACCACCGAGGCAAGGCTAATGCGGTTTTGGCTGCACTTAGTAGGCTATCTATGGAGAGTGTTCCCACATGGATGGGGGAAAGAAGGAGTTGGTTAAAGATGTCCACCGACTTGCAAGGTTGGGAGTTAGATTGATCGACACGACCGATGGCGGCATTGTTGTGCAAAATGGGTCAGAATCGTCCGTGGTGGTTGATGTCAAATCTAAGCAGGATGGGGATCCAATTTTGAGGAAGATGAAGGAAGCGGTATGGATTCAAATGGTGGAGGTTTTATCCCAAGGGGGAGATGGTGTTCTACAATATCAGGGTCGGCTATGTGTCCCGTACGTTGATAATTTGAGGGTTCGTATATTGCATGAGGCACATGGTACAAGATATTCTATCCATCCGGGATCTACGAAGATGTATCGGTATTTGCATGAAATCTATTGGTGGGATGTTATGAAGAGGGATATTTCAAAGTTTGTAGCCAAATGTCCAAACTATCAGCAAGTGAAGGTCGAGCATCAGAGGCTGGGAGGTGTACTTTAGGATATTAGCATTCCCACTTGGAAGTGGGAAGAGATAAATATGGATTTCATTACAGGCCTACCTCGTACTCGCCGACACTATGATTCCATTTGGGTGGTGGTAAACGGGTTAACTAAGGCTGCACACTTCCTACCGGTCAAAACCACGGATTCAGCGAATGATTATGCTAAATTCTATATTCGGGAGTTGGTTTGACTTCATGGAGTGCTCTTGTCTATTATTTCAGACCGAGGTACTCAATTTACCTCCCAATTCTTGCGGTCCTTCCATAAGGGACTTGGGGCTCAGGTCATGCTCAGCACAGCCTTTCATCCGCAAACGGATGGCCAAGCCAAACGGAAAATTTAGACCCTCGAGGATATGTTGAGGGCACGTGTTATGGATTTCAAAGGTAGTTGGAATGATCATTTTCCCTTGATCGAGTTTGCCTATAATAACAATTATCACTCTAGTATTCAGATGGCACCCATCGGATTGTTTGAGGTTTGTGAGGCAGCCATGATAGGGCCTGATTCAGTTAATGAGGCCATGGTACAAGTCCAGTTGATAAGGGACCGGTTGAAAACCGCTTAGAGTCATCAGAAATCGTATGCTGATGTGAGGAGAAGGGATTTGGAGTTTGATGTGGACGACTGGGTATTTCTCAAAGTATCACCCATGAAGGGAGTCATGCAATTGGAAAGAAAGGGAAACTCAGTCCCCGATATGTTGTCCCCTACCGAGTGGTGAGAAGAGTTGGTAAGGTAGCGTATGAGTTGGATTTGCCTTCCGAGTTATCTTCAGTACAACCGGTGTTTCATGTGTCCCTCTTGAGGAAGTGTTTGGGAGATCCAGCTTTAGTGGTTCCGGTTGACAGTGTTGGGGTAAAAGACAGCCTCAGCTACGAAGAAGTTCCGGTGGAAATATTAGATCCTCAAGTTTGTAAGCTAAGGAACAAGGAAGTAGCCTCAGTCAAGGTTTTATGGAGAAACCAGCGTGTTGAGGGAGCTACGTGGGAAGCCGAAGCAGATATGGTGGCTAAATACCCACATTTATTCTCTATCGGCTCAGTTCCAACTTGAGGTATCAGTGTTACTCTATGATTCTATCTAGTTTTGAGGTTCTGTTCATGTGTGCAAGTTTCTTTTATGGGTATAAATGTGTATGTGAAGTATGAGATTAGTTCAGCTATGTGTTTCTATTCAGAGGTAGTCATTCCGTGAAATTTTCGGTTAAAATGATAAGTATTTGAGTATGATAATTATATGTCTCTAATATCTGTTTGTTCCTAACATTCGAGGATGAATGTTCCCAAGGGGGAGATATTGTAATACCCCGGAAGTGCTTAGGAGTAGGTCCAAAAGTGAAAAGTTGAAAACTGCAGAAAAACCTAGAATTTTGCACCAGAACGATTCGTGGTAAGGTCCCATAAAATATTACTCCAGTCGTGATAGATTTTGGGAGCCTGGGGTCATACCATGAGTATTCCTACGAATCATGATGTGTAGGTGCAACTCGTGTCTAGAAGTCGTGGTGAATTTTCTTAGTGGTTCCAGAGTGAGTCGTCACGGGTCATGGTACGACTCGTAGGTTATAGCAACGAGTCGTGATAAGGAGTTGTGGTTAAGTCATAATTGGTAAGGGTGGATGATACCACGACTGTCAGTATGACCTGTAGAAGAGTACTACGAATCATGGTGTGCGAGTCGTGGACAAATTCAGAGGAGTGAGAAGTGGCGACCACGAGAGGTTACCATGAGTTGTTACTTCATGGTACGACTCGTGGTACGATTCGTGGTCGGGGTAGAGCAGTTTTCAGGGAAATTTCATTAAGGGAAATTTCGACTTTTCCATGCTTTGAGACCCTAAACTAAGTCGTTTTATGTATTTTTCTGAGTGTGATAAGATGGGTTAAGTCCCTAATGAATATCCATTCCCATGCAAGAGCTTTTAGAGAGGTTTTAGGGAGATTAAAGGTCTTCTTCTCCAAGTTTCCATCAATTTCTTTATAGATATTCAATGAACTTTGAAATCAGTCCATTTCAGGGTATGAAGGGTTTAGGATGGGTGAATCCTTCAACACCCATGCCTAAATTTCGATTAAATCATGAATTCTGCTATTCAAGTTTTATGGAATTTTACCCAAATGCATGAAAATGTGATTTCTCTTTATGGGTATGATTTAATTGAGTTTTAATTATTGAATTATGAATGATGGGTAGGTTTTATATTATTTTCTTTAAAAATTATGTTTCAAGCTTTTTAAATCTAAAATGTCCATTGATGAAAGTTCATGAAAGTTATGATTTATGATGAATATTCAATATTTTGAGTTTATTGATGATGAAAAAGCATGATTTCAAGTTTCCATGTTTATGAGCATACTTTCGAAAGAATTGAGTATGTTAAAGTATGGGACAATGCCCACATATTGAAGAATGATTTACGATGTATGAAACGAATTACATGATTTATTTATTTATGATGCTGGCCGATGAAAAGGGCCTTTTATTCTTGCCTAAGCATGTTTTAAAGGGGACCAATGATGATAAATGTTATATTTTAGCAAATGAATCTTAATGCATGATGTTATTGATTTACGTGTGAGCTTATATGCATGTTTTTTTGGGACCTGTGTCTTGCACCGAGAAGCCTTGCGTTCAAAGGACTACGCCGGTGTCTCATAACCACGTTCCACCGTGGGTTTTAATGATATATTGCATTGATAATAATCCCCTCAAATGTGATATCACGCCTAATACACGACCCTCTCCTAGCAAGCTAGGGTCAGCTCTTCCCACTTGAGTTGGATAGTTGGGGCATCATGAAAGGCGCTACCATGATGGTGTAGGTTATGATGCCTCCCATTGTTATGCATGTATTATGAATTATTATGTTTATGTTATTGGCTCAAGTTATGTTCTGATAAAGTTTACTTATGATTATGATCATGAACGTTTTATGAATGACTTGAAAGCCTTGAGCCTTATGTTCTCTTACGAAGTTTATGATACAAGCACGATGTCCTTCTCCTATGTTTATTTATGAGTTTATTTTACTTTTAATGTCTGTTTTACTTACCTTGCATACTTGGTAAATTCCACGTACTGACCACATACTTTCTATGTTGTATCATTTCATGATACAGAGTTCGGATCTCATGCTCATCCTCATCCTTAGTCCATCTCAGCTCTCGCTCTCAGATTATTGGTGAGTCGTCATGTTACGAGGGCCATTTGATAGACTCTTATGTTATCTTGTGTTTCATTATTGGTTGGGTTAGTTGGGGATGTTGTCCCATCAACCCATCGTATGTAGTACACTCTTTCAGACAGTATATAGTACTCATCTTATATGTATGTCTCGTGCTTTCGGATGTTATGCCATGGTTACGTTTTCGCTATGTTTAATACTAAGTATTATGTTTTATTAAATGAGATTAGTTGTATGCATGTGCCATGGGTTGACTTCAGGTCTCTCGGGGTCCCTTTTCCCGTATATACGATTCGGGTGTATGTTCAGGTCGTGACATAAATACTATATACCGGTAGGCATCATAGGCTATCTCTGATTAGTAACAAGTATGTGACATAAATTAAACAAGAAAGAGACACCATGTAAAGGCACTCAATCATTTAGCTTATGAAATCAGGTAGTCAGTAATACCAACAACATACATCAATCATAGGCCTATCATTGCCAATCAACATGAATTATATAGTTCTCAACCTAAGACAAAAGAACATTACAAGCTTATAAGATTAAGAAAATCACAAAAAATCTATGGAATCATGTCGATACTGGAATACAATTGTATAGCTTTGTATCTCCTCAACCTCACTTTGTATCAAACCTGATCATACATCTGTCAGTCATTTGTACACACGTGCAAAAGGGTCTTATGTTTTCCCATCCTCAGTCATGAGCTATAGGGGACTCTAGAAACTCATGTACTGTACCGATATGATCTCGCTCCTACCCATCTAGTCATCTAGATGCTCCCCTCAGACGTGATCCACTCAAATTATAACTACTCATCTAGTTACTCATCTCAAAAACGAGTTACTCATCTCAGAAGAATGATATATTCCTCAATCATCACACAACCATTTGTCCGGGTTCTCCCTTCGAACACGAGCAACTCATATCAAAATAATGAGATATTATTGAATTATCATGCACACATTTTAGTATGATCACTAGTTAATCATCATCAATGCAATTATTTAGGCTCTCTATTCAGTGATCACGCAGAACAACAATCATAGGTACACATTAATTATCACAATTACATATCAAAATTATGAATTATGTTCACAGATTTAAGCAGTTTCACAGTTTGTTCACATAATTTGGCCAAGTCAAAAATATCAATCACAACTACTTTTGAAGACCAATTAATTATGGTTATCAATTTATATTACATAAGAGAGACTAAGCAAAGTCTAACTCTAAATGAATCATAACCTACCTCAACCGAAGAATTGAATACACAAGCCACTTCACTCTAGCCTTTTCTTTCTTCAAAGCCTCGAAATTCTCAAAATATGAAGAAGATAAATTAAGCGTATTTAATCATCTACTCTTCAATAATAGGTGTGGAATATCAAACTCACCCCATTCTACCTGTTTTCAAGGTTCAATTCATTATCCACGGGTTAATTACCATAATCTAGTACTAGAATGATCACATTATCCTAGTTCATGAAGTTTCTACTCTTTCAATTTCCTTTAAAGTAGTTTTTAATGCTAAAGGTCTCAACTTTATCGAATTCTACGTCTCAAGTTATCATCATTATGAGCTAGCACATTCAACTTCACCCAAGAAAGTGTAATTTAACAACCTAGAAGGATAAAAATAAAAAACTACCAACACCCATTTAATTTACCCTAATTCTCATGGTTCTAGGGTTCTAATCTTCATTCCACAATTAATTACTCTTTAATGATTCTAAGGAATTAGGGGGAATGATTGGTGAAAGGGTTGATGAAGAATTCTTACCTTGAAGAGAAGATATGCCCTAGCCTTGAAAAAAATACACTTCAGCTCTCCTAGTTTGTTCCTTGGAATTATGAGGTGAAAACTTTGAAATAACTGATTTATGCATTCATTCAATCTTGTGTCATCTACTTCAGCCGTCACTACCTTCACTATAGCAGACACGTTATTGATGTCATTCAAATCCACTCTCAATCTCAGTACCGTAAAATATAGTAGCAAATATAGAATCCAATATGGAGTTGGAGTCGAATCCCACAGAGACTACACTGAGCCCACTCTATCTCGTACTAATCAGTGTAGTATTTCAAGATTAGAGTCTATTCAAATTGAGATTGGTAAAATTTAACTGCAGCTATAGAGTGTAAATTGCTAAGGTTTTAATCAATTGAAGATAATTCTACAGAAGTAACCCCAATTATTGGTCGATCCCCCCTGAATCACCCCATATGGATAGATTGAGAATGGGCTAGGGTTGAATATACAATCAAAGACTTAGGCAACCCATGGATATCTTTTAATAGCATCATAGGTGTTACACCCCAAAAATTCTTGAAATTTAGATGGCCTATTCGCTTGTTGGTTAAGAGTTTTAGGGTGCCATACATGCTAGAAAAAGGCCCCGGGGAAGACCAGACAAGCTCCACATTGAAGCGTTGCAAGAGGAGGTTGGGCAGACCCCCTTCGCGATTGCAACGTGCCACAGAGGCTGTCCCTCCGCGATGGCCAACGTGCCACGGAGGGGCTGTCCGGGCCCAAGAAGGCTGAAGTACTTCAGCCCCACTTCGTTTTAATTTCATTATTTTTCATTCTTTTCGGCCCGGTGACGACCAAAACGAGAAAAGGACGAGGGTTTGAGGTAGAAATTCTTCGATTACGCCGTCAAACGCGGTCAAACTCAAATTAACTTCGGATGCCGAAGTATAAGGCTACTTAAGAGAACATTCACAACGGAGTTGATTACCGAGAATCGTCGCGACGGAGTAAGTGGAACTACTCCAAACTAGTGTTAATACACTCCCAGCACTAAAGTAAGCTATTTCTCTCTTTGGACCTTCAAGAAATAGCCGAGCTTTCGGCCGTTCTTCGATAAGTTGAAGAATGGCGGTAGGTATACACCAAGTATGGTTTTCTTTCTATATATTGATAGAATTAATTCTATTCCTTCGTGAATACGAATACAGTTGGGAGAAATAGCTAAATATTGGTCGAGCTACGCGGTTGGTCGAGAAAGTCAACAATCGAGGTATGTGAAGCTAGTTTCTTTCGACAAGTTAGTAGTTCGATAGAGAAAGCGGTATAAATTCTAGTAGAAAGTTTCGAAGCTTGATGCAATGCCGAGTATATAATTTAGTAAAGTACGTCGGGATATTATCATGTTCATGAAACTTAGTAAAGCAATAAAGTTCTCGCTAAAAAGTATTTCATAAATAGAATAGTAGCTTAATATAGATTTTAGAAAGCATGTTAGAAATAGTAAATCACGTTTACCATGAAACTTAGTTATACAACATGTTTCTCGCGAAATATGATATCTTGTTTGATGTCAGTTAAACACGAGTATGACGAAGTATATATGCTGATATTAGTTTCATCATGTGTTATATATATACACATTACTATCATTAGTTTTAGCATGTATCGTATGCAATTAATATTGTCAGAGTTGAGACTTAACTATATTGTTTTGGGCTTGATTATCTAGCATCCATGACCGCTCGGGGTTAATAGGGTTTGTATCCAGCTGCGTCAGCGGGCGCGAGATACATCGCTACATGGAGTGGCGTCGTCCCACAGGGACAAAGATAGGATACCGGTTCCCCATATTTTGCCTTGGTCGGCTTTTATACACCTAGTCGGCCAGTCACGCTCAGTGTTGATTTGAGTCCTCGGGACTCGGGTACCGGTTATAGTCGGGGAACAAGTAGGCCCAAGTGAATACCAGGGGCTAGGCGGGATGCTATAGTTACTAGGGGAGATGGGATGACCGGGGTAGGGCATAGATTGCGTGTTGGTTGTACGTTTCGGCTTATGAAATTTGAGGTAAGTTTATGTGTGCTATGTTATGCTATGTTATGCTATATTATGCCATGTTATGTAAGTTATAAATAGATAGATAGTAGAATACCACATTGCAGTGCGACTCCTACTCCTTTTCGGTATAGTTGAGGGCAGTCTTGAACTCATACTTTCGATCGATTATAGTCTATTTCTTTCTACTTGATTCTGCTCCAGGTTATACTCTTTTTGTTGTCGATTATTTCTAGTTGTTTCTTTGCATACTCGGTACCGGCCCAGTACGCGCCCGGTGGGGCAGCGCATTACTTACTGCGGTACACTTGGACGGAAGCGGAGACCCTCGCATAGTTCCAATCAGCGATACAAAGCCTTTAGCTCCTTTCATCCGGAGCGTGAAAAGGCAGGTGTACTTTCTTTTATTGTTACGTATGGGTAGGCGGGGCCGGTCAGGTCATCTTCTTATTCTCAGGAGCTTAAACGATTATATATATATTCCACAGTTGTTTGTATCGGCCGTGTGGGGGCCTTATTCGGTTGTAGTAGTGGTGACCTTGTGTCACAATAGTAGTTTGATACTTGTTTTCATGTCTCGAGATATAACTAGACGACTTGGTGGCCTTGTGGGTATAGGTTCCTTCATGTTCGGTTGTTACGGTTATTGTTTTATTCCCTACGGTGGCTATAGGCCTTGTGGCCGGAGGCTATATTTACATCTCTTAAATAGCTCGTCATTTTTATGGTGAGTTAGAGCCAGCCCTAGCACCCAGTGCTCGGAGCTCGGCTAGTCAGCCGATCCGAGGTCTAGTAGAGCACCGGGTGCTAATCATGCCTCCCTAGGTGGGGCGTGACAATAGGTGTCAATCTACATCAATTTTGCCAAATTGAAAAGAACTCCCTTCTATCCAATTGTTTGTCGCCAATTGAAATTCAACCTACGTCTAGGGAGGGAATCCATTAAACAAAGGGTTATCTTGTGAGATATAGTTGATTGATGCTAACCCAATCTAAATTTGCTCTTTCAATCCTCATAAAGTTAATTTGGCGGGATTGGGTGGCTTTCATCACCCCAGTACACTATAAAGCAACCAATCAAATCTTCATAAGCCAAAACTCAATGATACAAAATTGAGATCGTTAGGTTCACAAACTTAAATCTAGATTTAGTTATCCATAGAAAGAAGAAGAAGAGAAAGAGAGTAATTAGACATGCTCACCAATGGAATTGAAATTGAGAGAAGAAATCTTCAATAGATGAACTAGAATCTTCAAATTACAGGCTAAATTCTAAGATCTACACTGAAAACTATAGCTAACTATATATCTCTACTCTCTAGTAAAAATAATGAGCAGAAAGCTACGTAATAAATATTAAAAAGAAAAATCTCATTATACTGTTGTCCCAAAAATCCCTAAAACAATTCAAACTCGGAGGTGCCGGGTGTGCAAGTATGTATTGTCCTTTGCTCGTCATTTACATTTTCCAGCCTGTCCATCATCTTGTCATGCGCCCAGTGGTGGGCGGATGCTTACAGAAGAGCGGTCCATCCTTTATACTTACTTTAGAATTCCATTTTGCCTTGTATTACGGTTCGTTTTCAAGGTGATTGGCTTGTCTTTTAAATTGATGGTCCATCCCTCAAGCTGTCATTTAGGAACTCTTCCAACTTAGTTTCTAGTTGGTTGGAAATGAATGATTGATCATGCGGACCATCTATCGGGCAAGATGGTCCATTCGACATCTAATTCTTTGGATAGGTTTTGGCTTTAACACTTCTCATCTTCATTATCTTGGGTTCCTAAAATATCGCATAATAAGGTTGGATTTCATAATTTAACTCCTAAATATATACGGGGAATGCTATGATATGAAGCAATTATGTGTCTCTAATTCTTGACACATCTACATACCTAACTTAAAGCATTTTCTTGTCGTCAAACGGAAACAAAAGAAGTAAAACTACCCTACACCTAACTAATGTCCCGACATCACAAAATGTAATGATTAGGGTTGTTGTTAAATATAGTTAAAAACACATAAATTTCAATCTAGCCACACCCTCCATCAATCAAAAAATAATTTTTGCAACTATTAGGACTAAGCATACAATCTCCACTTATTACACTACATTAATATGCACACCTAGATTTGAGAAGTAAAATATGCCAACCATTCCACATCCACATGCCTCACTATTAGATCAAGGAACTGTCCTTTTTATAAGTAATGACCACGCATCAAAGGACAAATTAAGAAAAGACAAATGCACTCAACACTCACAAAGATGTTCACGGGATAGGTCATAAATACCATATGCTTTTTCTATTTGTGCATAATCCTTTTGGATATCGGGTTAAGATCACATAACTACTTTTCCAAGCTTTTAATGAAGGTTAAAGGGCTAGTAGGATACAATTATGACCTTTTAGTGACTCATTTACCATCATTGATGTCAGTTTTTCACAACCTTTTTACCTTTTTGATCCCTTATCTTATTTTGACAACTTGTCACACCCCAAAGTATTTTTGTGAGCTCAACTTTCATTTTTCTCTTTTTCACTTTTGTTTTTTTTTCTTATTTTTAGCTCATTGCTCAAGTACACCTTGGGATAAGATAAAAATCATCATAAACCTATTTATTTCTTTCCCTCCTTATCACCCCCATCTTATAACGTTTTTCTCATTTTTCATCACTTTTGAAGTGTCAAAGATGACGGGTTAGAAAGAGGATCAACTTGAGAATTGGTCTTGGCTTTCATTGCAGTTGATCTAGAAAATGGTGAAAGATTCAAACAGGGGATACTAAGATATGCATCATTAGGTAGGTTTCTTTAGGCATATGTGGCTTGTGAAGAATAAAGAAGGCCTAAGTTTATCTCTCTGAACCCACCAATCCCTAATGTTAGGTGACTTGAATTCATCTTGAAAAATTGTACCGGCATTCTCTTGACATTTCGCCGAGACCCGACCATTGAATCGCCAAACCTCATCTTCCCCAAATCGAATTCAAACAAATCATGAGCTCCCATTAACAAACACCCCCACATATTTTGATAAAACACCACTATACCTAAAAATAACATCAAATGACAATTTTTCCTTAAGAATGGCATCACTGGTCTATGATCGGGCAACACATGGCATATCACTCCCTTGGGTTACCAGTTCACCCATTTAAATTCACACAAATAGAACACTTATTCCCTACCTATTTCAACAAACATACCATACTCATGAATCCAATGGGAAAGGAAAGAATTAAGAATGAAAGGATAATGAACCATTGTTGAAATCATGAAAAAGGCAAAGAAACATTACCATGTTTTGTTGAATACAAACTTGAGCTTGGAGAGACTAACAACTTTCAACAATGGCACATCAGAGGTTGTGTAGTGGAGAAAGAAAATGTGACTATAGTTAGGGTGTTAGTGAAAGGAGGGAGAGGTTTCATAAGTGGGAATGAGATGTTGATAGGTTGAGGAGAAAGTGGAGAGTGAATGTGTTGGTGTGTTGGTGGAAAGTCGAAAGGTGGGAAAGTGTAAATGTGGGAAAGTGGAATGGTTGGGTATGGGGAAGACCAAAAAGGGTATGGAAAAATGGTAAAAAGGGAGGTTTAAAGAATATTATGCGAGAATAGGGTGGCTCAGCTAGGATTTGGGGTTAAGTGCATCCACATTTGATTTAAAATCTAAAGCAAATTCATACCTTATTCAGTGGAGTTATAGGCGGTTCGCCGAAATAAACCGACATTTATTTGCTACCTTTTCTCACTAGCAATCACACTTGATTCACTATGTCAGCGGCTTTGTTCTGGCGGTTCGCGGGTGGATCGGCGATCAGGTCGGTGAAAGCCCACCGCTTAGGATCAATTGCTTAGGTGATACGTAATTGTATTGGTGACCCCGCAGAGCGGCCCATAGTTATGCATCGGCGGTTCACTAGAGAAATTCTGCTTGGCCAAATGCTCAGAGTCAGACCTTCTATTTTCATTTAGCTTGAGGTGGCGGTTTGCGTTTGGATCGGCGATTCACCGGTCAGCCTTGATCCCAGCGGCTTGTTGTGGGTTTTTTCCTTCTTTTTTCCTCACTTCATAGCACCTACAAAAACAAAAACAACAAAGACATAAAATCAATCAACTAAACACTTGGGTTGCCTCCCAAATATCGCCTTAGTTAACATCGTGGCACGACATAGATATAATTCAACACTTCTTTTCGTAGGATCATCCTCCGACTCAGTCTCCTCCATCTCAAGTCCTTTATCCTCATCCTCATTTTGCAACACCTCTATTACCTTGCATTCATAAGTTTATTTGACTAGCACACCTTTAGGTGGGCATCCTGCATCCAACTACGAATTTGAGCTACAACCACATCAGCCAATGCTCTACACATGGTGAGAAATGGTCTCCCCAAAATAATAGGTAACTCCACATCCATTTCAAAGCGGGGCAGCAAAACCCATTTTACAGTAGGATGAACTTATCCACTCTTACTAAGACATCTTCCAATATCCCCACGAATTTTTTTATGGAATGATCCTCCATGAGCAACCTTATAGATGTAGGCTTTATGCTTCCAAGTCCAACTTCCTAAAAATGACAAGGGGCGTTAGATTTATGCTGGCACAAAGATCATGTAGAGCCTTTTTAAACATGCGTAACCCGATTGTGCGAGTTGTGAATATACAGGGTCTTCCGGCTTGGGGCAAGGTTACTCATCATCATTACCGCGTAGTGAAGTGCGTCATTTTCCACTACTTATATCAATCACATTCTTCTTTTTCAATAACTCCTTCATAAATATGGCATACCGGGCATACGAAGCGTATTCACAAGCGATATATTGATAGGTTCTTTGAACATATCGATGAACTTGCTAAACTGATCATCTTTCTTTTCCTTTGACAATCGTTATGGATATAGGGGTGGAGCTCTTGTTGAATTGTCTTCACTATCCGAGCCTTTGTGCCGTCTTGGTCAATTTCCTTTGGGGAACCTTTCATCCTCTCCTTCATCATCATCTTCAACATGCTCATCACTCTTTGGTGCTCTTGGCATCACATCCTCTGCATTTTTAGTTTTTTTGTTTTCTTTGGTTCAACCCTCGGGTCTAATCTTAAGGACTTTTGGGGTATTACAATATCTCACCCTTAGGAGCATTCATCCTCAAATATGGGGTAAATATGCGAGAATAAGCTGAGAAAACGACATAGTTAGAGTAACACTCTCTTTAACTTTCACACCTTCATTCCCCACTAGTTTACCAATCCGTGTGACAATTTCCATGTATTGGCTCTCATACTTCGAGTTTTTGCTGCGGTGTCACTAGGGAGTGTACCCTTCATCCGGGGTTCATTTGCAAAAAGAGGTGGTTCATTTGGGCCTCTAAATACTTCTTTATAGAGGCCGAATGGGAACTCTCTATTTGGGCGAGGTTGGACACCTCCCCTTTTAATTCTTTAACCCCACTATCCGTCGATTCTACCTTTTTTTAAGACTCTTTCCGACATCTCCTCAATCTAGGAGCTGCCAACATCACTTGCTCCAGGATGATTACGGGCATGTTTAACTTTCGTGGGGTACATAAGGATTTTATCTTCGATGGTATCGATCCCCATCTCTTTTCTGATCTATATTGCCCCACCTTTGATTTCCTCGGGCCATCTTGGAGAATCGATTCATCAACCTTGATTCCTCGCTTCCCTCGGGCGCAAAGGATCGGGAGAACACTTCACAAAATGCGCTTGTGATGAGCGAGATATTGAAATTCAATCGAGCGACCTTTGGTGGGTAGATGTTTGACATCTCAAACATAATCCTGTTGTTGGTAATGGCCTTGGCGGAATGACACCACGCTTTACGGGCTTGACTCTTGTGGGATGGGATGTGCTCAGCCGCCTCCCTTGATTTGTTTTCCTTGAAACCCGAGTCAAGGACCCCCATTTGGTTAGTCATGTACTGGCACTCTTCATTATATCGAGGTGGGGATGACTCTCCTTGAAAAGTAATGGGCCTTGCATACCCACGACATTCACACCTTCAACACTTGTTACATCACATGCTTTGTCACCAATTCCAATTGTGTCATCATCTTGGCGAAACTTTTAATCTCGTTCTTCATCCTGCTTGTGCCACTCAGCTGCTAATGCACTGGATCCCACATCATGGTTAGACAAAGTTGTCTCTCTTGTATGTAAAGCCCTATTTGTTTTCGTCATTCGGTCCAGCAGAACTTTGCCCAGCCCATAAGTTTGATCCATAATAGATCCTCTAGCTAAATTATTGGCAACCAATTTGTTGATGGAGTCGAGACTTTGTAGAAGCTTTGGAGAAGCACTTCATCTGGAAGGTAGGTTAGGACACAAAGAGACCTTTTTCTTGAACCGTAACGACGCTTCATGTAATGGTTCTCCTAGTTCTTTCCTGAAATTAGTGATGTCATCCTGCACTTGTAAATTCTCGAAGGAGGAAGAAATGATCAAAAGCTTAGGTTAATTCTTTCCAAGATGTGATACAACTCGGAGGAGTTCCTCTAACCACATTGTTGCCTCCCTAGTTGGTAGAGAAAGGAAAGAGTCTCAACTTTGATAGACTCTTGACTAATATTTGTAATGTTGAAGGGTTGACATATCTCAAGAAATTTCTCAAGGACGATTACGTATCCTCACTTGGTTATCCTCCAAAGATTCCTTTCATTTGCAACAAATGTAGCATGGTGCTCGTAACATGAAACACCACATTCCCTACCGTGGGTGGTAGGCTAATGGCTCCCGCAATCTCGGTATGCGGATTATCCTCCTCATGCTCCATGTTGCCTTCCAATGAGCTATCCCCTACTTGGGAATGATGAATCATATGGGTGTGATGTCTATCAACACAACAAACTCACATCAAGTAACCAAGATGCAAGCTATTTCAAATCAACGAGCCAACTCACAGTAATAGGCCCTGGTCACAACAACGAGGCGCCATTTTTGATAATGTCTAAAATATATCTTCATGCAAAGAATATACATGGTCTCTATATCAAAACAAGTAACTTGAAGAGTATCGAGGTCAAATCACAAAGGATTAGTATATGATGATTCTACAGTGTCGGTTGCAAATTGAATCTAGCTTGCACCAGCAATAACATGGAAATAAACAAGTTGGGGGATATGCCAAAGCACAAGAGAATATAAATTTGAATTTGGCTAACCCCGATGAGAAATCACCAAGGTTGTTAACAATAATGTGAAAGACTAGAGGGCGGGGTGTAGATGATGTCCCTAACTAGATAGGGTCATGCTAGGTCATCTCAGAAGTTCAATTAATGTAAATTATCTCAGCAAAATGGGTATTCAATGCTTTTTAGTTTAATGCATACCTCTTGCTAGAGTTTTTTAAAATCTCTGGGCACTCGGTGACCTGATCAATCGATTTGGATTAATAGTTTGCACTAATTTCTAGTATTAGCTATTAGGAGTGACAATGTAATTTTGACTATTTCTAGACCAATTCCACAATCTGTCATCCATACCCACCATTAGATTCTCTCCCAATACCTAATTTTTTACAAGAAACAATCAAGTAAGAATAAGTAGACCCACATCAAACTCAATGGGTCTTCAATAATAGATTGGAAAGAACCTAACCGATTTACAATTAATTTAACAGTGTTAAGATATTTCTAGCAATTCCCACTCTAATAAAGCATTCATCATCACCCACCTTTAGCTAATAATTTTGCTACTCATGATTAAGAAATTCAAAAGCACATTCAATAATAGACTCATTGAATTCAATAATGAGAGTAGAAAAGTCAAGTTCACAAAAGGTCTTCAACAATGGCGGTACCTTCCTTTGCCCGAAGAAGAAGAAGAAAAATGAGAGTAGTTAGAATTTCACGATAAAAATCTGCTTTTGTTCTCTACAAAGGAATGTTCTAAAAGATAAAAACAAATTGAAACGAGATGACTACTCTATACTTTTTCTAGAATATATGCGAAAAGAGAACCTTCTTTCTCTTTTTTCTTGGACCATTTTGCCCTAAGTAGTGATACGGCATTAGCGGAGGTCTGGCGGTTCACCAGTGCAAAATCGGTGAACCACCGCAGATTGCATTATACGGCCATCACTAAACTCAGGTGAACATCGGTGGTTCATTCGGAGTTTAGCCTATCTCAATGTAGTGAACCTCCAGGCCTTAGCTCTTCACTCTAGCAAATTAAATGTCATTCGGTATTCAGCTTTTAGTGTCGTAGGCAACTCGCATTTCACTTACAGTGGCGTTGTTCCTCGGGCGGTGATGATCATCTATTGACCGGCGTTTCGCGGTCTTAATCATTGGACCGCCGATTTAATCTCTTCCTTCTTTTCTCCATATTTGATCTTATTTTCACATTTAGGCTGTCACGCCCCATAGCGCTGGGGAGCGCGACGGCTCCCCATACGTATTTGAAGAAGCCGGCTATATGACATCGATGCTTGTAACATAGGCCATCCCAGGCCACTGTCACAATCATTGGAGCACAAGCTTGGACCCATAATGTCTCAACAATACAAGGTAAATGATGAACGCAGGGTGTACGGGTTGTACAAGTAATATAGTGGCCTTTTTTCCAAATAGGAATGTCGAACCTACGGGGATTGGACTACGGGGTAAAACTTCCTCGAGTGTTAATTTACGTAACTCTAAAAATGAAGACAACGAGTGTAACCAAAAAGTTTTTATATTTTGTAAACTAACTTTTTATACTAAAGTAGAATAATTATACAAGTGAGTGAACTATGAATGTGAGCATCTTTGAGGCTAAAACGAACATGAAGAAATTAATTATCGATCTATGTGGTTTATCTTTCTCACGGTTGGTAGTCGGAACTTATGCCTATAGTTAAAACTCGTGTGCTTAACTTAAGAATCATAAACCTTCCACCTACATTTCGCTGATAGAAAATTTATGTTCTATCCATAAAGCAGATTCCACACTTGACTAATACGACTTTCGAGGTATATTTCTATCTGAGGTAAATCAATTCTCAATTTTTCCCAACTAAGAAAAGATCATATCCTGTGTTCTCAACTTTCCGGTTTCTTGCCCTCTCGGGTGAAACCGGACTTTTTAGATTCTGATAACATTGGCCAGATGTGTCACGCATTAAGAACAAGAATTAAATAGAACAACCATAGAAGAAAAGGTAAAACAACCAAATAATCAACAATTACATTTCAATACAACGGTTCCTAACCTCAATAAGAAAAGGGAATTAGCCACTCATTTGTGGATTGTACATCATTAAATAGTGTAAATCATACAAACAATTGAAAGAAAGAAGAAAGGGATAGAAAAACCCTAAGAATTTTCGTCCTCTCGGTACTTTTGTAACCAGCGTTCTTGCTCCACCAAGTCGGAATTATTAAAATTGTACCTAAGTGTTCTATTTATCTTGGGGAGAATTTTTCCGAAATAACAAGCAACGTGTCACGGAGTGCATCGCGGGAGCACTTCCTCCATGACTGAAAGAAAGAAGAAAGGGATAGAGAAAACCCTAAGAATTTTCGTCCTCTCAGCTGCCTGTAACCCACGTTCTTGCTCCACCAAGTCAGAATTATTAAAATTGTACCTAAGTGTTCTATTTATACTGGGGAGAATTTTTTCCGAAATAACAAGCAACGTGTCACGGAGTGCATCGCGGAGCACTTCCTCCATGACACGGTGCAAACGCGGAGGCTCTCTGGAATTTGGCCGCGCAGGTAATTGCTCCCAACGTGGCACGGCATGCAACGCGGAGCATGCCCAACGTGCCAC
>JACEIK010001272.1:0-14759 GCA_018107945.1 Datura stramonium
GCTATATTTCCCAATCCTTAGAAATTTTGTGGAAACTAGCATCTTGAAGAATGATTTAATCCTTAGAAATTTTGTGGAAACTAGCATCTTGAAGAATGATTTAGCCCTAACTTCTCAGTTCAGTGAAACAAATTCTTGCATATCGAACTAGTTATTTCCTCTTGCTTGATTCTATCAGTGTTGTGGATTCCCATATTATTTGTATATGTTGAATTCGTAGTCAGATACATGTTAGCGTAGGTTCAATCAAAATGTTAGAATATCCAGTGTTAGTCAGAAATGTCAGCTGATCAGTTTGAACAGAAATACTCGAGGTTTCTATAGTGCCTCCCAGTTATCAGAATTAGACTCAGTGTAAGATTTTAGTGGTTCTTTAGGAGGTCATGAAACTTTTAGATAAGGTGCTCTGACCAGCCTTAGGACCCCAGCTTCATATTACAGTTTGTTCTTTAGACGATTACCACGCTTCCAGATAAGCAGCTCTGACTAGTCTTGGAACCCAGTTACAGAATCTGGTCCGATAGAACTCTCCGGGTTCTTTCAGATAGTTATTCCTGACTTAGTCTTGGGCCTCAGTCGAGTTATCAGCTTAGTAGTCAGTATAGAAATATACAGTTGGAGCAGGAATTAGAACTGAGCGGATCGGGGTTCCAGCGCACTCAGGTTCCCAAAACTACGTTGCCACCGTAGGTTACAATTTTATTGGCCTCACGGCCCCAGATTCGTGATCACCCAGTTGATGCCTTTATACCCTGGCAAGGTATATTGGGCCCTACCGATGGGGTGTATACATCGAAATCCACGTCTAGCTCGTGTAGTTACATGTCAGTTATAGACTCTCCCACTAGTCAACTCAGTTCAGATCATTTCAGATTTAGTATTTCAGACTTAGGACATGTCTTTGACCATCAGATAGGGTCATCCTGACCATCTCAATATATTTCATTTATTTTAGTTCAGTATTTCAATTGGTCATTGCATGTCATTTCAGTTCAGTTATTTATATCCAGTATTATGTTTTCTCCTACTTACTCAGTACATTCAAAGTACTGACGCATACTTCCTATGTTGTATCATTTTATGATGCAGCCGCATGTCCTCAGTCTCAACGTCGTTAGTGGATATCTTTGGGTGATTTCAGGAGCAGCAGTGGTGAGTCCTCATCTTTCGAGGATGACATTTCATTTACTTCAGTTAATTTCCTTTCAGTTAGATTTTAGAGTTAGCTGGGGGCTTGTCCCAACAACCCATCCTTAGTAGATGGCTTTCAAAAAGAATTTCAAATATTCAGTGTTGTTGTTCTTTCAGATGTATGAACTTACTATTATATCAGTTTTTCTTAAATGATTTCGTTATTTAATGTTTCCGCTATGTTATACTCAGAATAGCCAGTGTTATAATAGACCATGGGTTGACTTGGGGTTACTTGTGATCCTAAGTATCGTGTCTCGTCCAGGGTATAGACTCGAGGTGTGAAAAACTTGGTATCAGAGAACTAGGTTTAGGCTATCCTCGGATGTCTGAAAGTCGCATCCAGTATAGTCCCTTTCATGGGTGTGAAGCACGCCACACTTATGACGGGGAGGCTATGAGATGCTTTTAGGAAAACTCCCTTTTGTTCATACTCTTTATCGTGCGTTAAAAATTCAATTCCACAATCGTTCTCCTAACTCATGCTCTATTTCGTTTTAATAAATTATTCCTCTATAGCGTGTAATGGAAGAAGGGTCGATAACGCTCACTGACCTACTCCACCAACTCCAGCAGCCCCTCAGGACCACAGTTACCAACCAGGTGAACCAGCAGGTAGTTTAAATCAACAATAATGGGTCTGCAGCAACTGCCCTAGTTCGGGACTTCACTCAGATGAACCCTCCAGATTTCCAAGCATCTAAGGTGGGAGAGGACCCACAAGAGTTCGTGGATGAGATTAAAAAGATCACTTGGATCATGGGTGTCAGTTCCTCAGAGAGTGCCGACTTGGCTGCTTACCAGCTGAAAGGGGTAGCCCAGGTCTAGTATGAATAGTGGAAGGAGGGGAGGCCAGCGGGAGTAGGACCGGTGGAATGGGAGGAGTTCACTATAGCCTTGTTAGACAGATTCTTCCCTCGAGAGCTCAGGAGGCAAAAGTGGCGGAGTTCATGAATCTGAAATAGGGAAATTGGACGGTGGAGGAGTATGCACTGGAGTTCACCAGACTGTCTAAATATGCTCCAGAGATAGTAGTCGAGCTGAGGGATCGTATGCTGAAATTTGTTAATGGGGTGTCGAACCTGGTCCTCAAAGAGTACAGTATAGCGATGTTGATTAAGGATATTGACCTCTCCAGCCTTATTGTTCATGCCCGGCAGATTGAGGCAGAAAAGCTGAAGGACATGGAGTGGAAGAACAAGCGAGCAATGACTGGCCAATCAGATTATGGCCACTAGAGGTCCGGTGGTAGTAGCCGCCCACAGCAGTAGCAGTAGAGGGCTCCAACACCCAGCTCAGCCAGTGCCCCTACCTTTCGGTCCCGCCAGGATCGGAGGGGTGGAGCATCTGGCTCTCAGTCCTAGAGCTACAGTGCCAGCAACAGGTATCCAACTTGCCCTATGTGTGGCAAGAACCATTCAGGAGAGTGTCTTCAGGGTCGAGAGGGATTTTTTGGTTGTGGACAGCTTGGTCATCGGCTTAAGGAATTTCCATCAATAGGACGGGGAAGGTCACAATCCACTACTTCAGCAGCTCCAGCAAGCCAACACTTCAGGTACAGATGGCGGCCAGCGCAAAAACCGTTTTTATGCATTGTCTTCTCATCAGGTTCAGAAGAGCTCACCTGACATGATCACAGGTATGTTACACCTTTTTCATCTAGACGTGTATGCACTACTAGATCTAGGAGACAAACTTTCATTCGTGACTCCCTATGTAGTAGTCCAGTTTAATATCTTTCTAGAGGTCCTCTCAGAACTATTCTCAGTCTCCACTCCAATTGACGAGTTAGTTAGAGCTAGCCGGGTGTATAAAAACTGCCCAGTCTCAGTCTTCAATAAGGCCATTCCAGCTAATATTGTAGAGTTAGACATGGTCGACTTTGACCTCATTCTTGGAATGGATTGGTTACACTCCGGTTATGCCTTAGTCGACTGCAAGACTAGAGTTGTAAAATTTCAATTTCCTAATGAGCCAGTGTTAGAGTGGATGGGCAATAATTCAGCGCCTAAGGGTCAGTTTATTTCCTAGCTTAGGGCCCAGAAGCTTATTTCCAAGGAGTGCATTTACCATCTAGTTCGGGTCAAAGATTCTAGCTCGTAGACCCCAACTATCCAGTCAGTCCCAGTTGTCAGCAAGTTCCCTAGTGTGTTTCCCGGAAATCTCCCCGGAGTCCCTACTGAACGGGAAATAGACTTCGTTATTGACCTTCTCCCAGATATTCAACCCATCTCCATCCCTCCTTACAAAATGTCTCCAGTTGAGCTTAAGAAGATGAAGGAGCAGCTAAAAGACCTTCTTGATAAAGGTTTTATCAGACCCAGCATCTCTCCCTGGGGTGCTCCAGTGCTTTTCATGTGAAAGAAAGATGGGAACCTCAGAATGTGCATCGATTACTGTTACTGAACAAAGTCACAGTCAAGAACAGGTATCCCCTACCCAAGATTGACAACTTGTTCGATCAGCTTTAGGGAGCCAATTATTTCTCCAAAATCGATATCAGGTCAGGGTATCATCAGCTAAGAGTTAGATAATGTGACATACCAAAAACAACTTTTAGGACTCGGTATGGTCACTACGAGTTTGTGATTATGTCCTTTGGACTCAAAAATGCCCCTGCAGCTTTTATGGACCTGATAAACAGAGTCTTCAAGCAGTATCTGGATATGTTCATCATTGTTTTATCGATGACATTCTGGTATACTCCATAAATGAGGAAGAGCATGCTAGTCACCTTAGGATAGTGCTTCAGACACTCAGAGACTGCTAGTTGTTTGCCAAGTTCAGCAAATGCAAATTCTAGTTGAAGTCCGTGACTTTCCTGGGTCATGTGGTCTCGGGTGAGGGTATTCAGGTTGATCCGCAAAAGATAGAAATGGTGAAGACTAGCTCAAACCTACCTCCCCAACCAAAATTAGAAGTTTCTTGGGTCTAGCCGGTTACTATCGATATTTTGTGGAAGGTTTTTCCTCTATAGCACCCCCTTTGACTAGGATGACTCAGAAGAAGGTGAAATTTCAGTGGTCAGATGTGTGTGAGAAGAGTTTCCAGGAATTAAAAACTCGACTCACTATTGCTCTAGTGTTGACCTTGCTAGAAGGAACAGAGGGATTAGTTGTTTATTGTGACGCTTCTAGAGTTGGGCTTGGTTGCGTTGTGATGCAGCGGGGTAAAGTGATAGCTTATGCCTCCAGACAGCTTAAGGTTCATGAAAAGAATTATCCGATGCATGAATTAGAGTTGGCGGCGGTGTTGTTTGCGCTGAAGATATGAAGATATTACCTGTACGGGGCTCACGTTGATGTTTTCACCGATCACAAGAGCCTTCAGTATGTGTTCAGTCAGAAAGACCTAAATCTTCTTCAAAGAAGGTGGTTAGAGATACTGAAAGACTATGACATGAGCATGATATATCATCTTGGAAAGTCCAATGTGGTGGTTGATGCCTTAAGCAGAGTGTCTATGGGGAGCGTGGCTCATGTTGAGGAAGGAAAAAAGGAGCTGGCAAAGGATATCCATAGATTAGCTCGGTTGGGAGTACAATTGGTTTATACAACTGAAGGTGGATTAGTTGTACAGAGTGGATCAGATTCCACATTGGTAGTTGAAGTTAAGTCAAGGCAGGATGAAGATCCCATACTACTTAAACTGAAGGAGGTGGTTCTCAGAAAAGAAGTGGAGGCTTTCTCCCAAGGGGGAGATGGTGTACTCTGTTACCAGGGTAGATTGTGCATACCAGATGTGGGTGATTTGAGACAGCAGATACTGGACGAAGCACACAGTTCGAGGATTCCATCCACCCTGTTGCTACTAAGATGTACTGTGATTTATGGGATATTTACTAGTGGAACAACATGAAGAGAGACATCGCCAAATTTGTAGCTAAGTGTCCGAACTGCCAGCAAGTCAAAGTAGAACACCAGAGACCAGGAGGTATGACTCAGGATATCAACATACCCACATGGAAGTGGGAAGAAGTAAATATGGATTTTATTACGGGTCTACCTCGGACTCGTCGACAACATGATTCCATCTGGGTAATAATAGACTGGATGACTAACTCAGCACACATCCTCCTAGTTAAAACTACAAATTCAGCTGAAGACTATGCTAGGCTTTATATCTGTGAGTTAGTCAGACTTCATGGGGTGCCCTTGTCCATTATCTAAGATAGAGGTACCTAGTTCACCTCTCACTTCTGGAAGTCTTTTCAGAAGGGACTTGGTACTCGGGTCAAGCTCAGCACAGCTTTTCACCCGCAGATAGATGGACAAGTTGAGTGGACTATTTAGACTCTATAAGATATGTTGAGAGAGTGCGTGATCGATTTCAAGGGCAATTGGGATGATCACTTGCCTCTCATCGAGTTTGCATACAATCACAGCTACCACTCTAATATCCAGATGGCCCCGTTTGAGGCATTGTATGGTAGGAGGTGCAGATCTCCTATCGGGTGGTTTGAGGTTGGTGAAGCTACTTTAATCGGTCCAGACTCGGTTCATGAAGCTATGCAGAAAGTACAGCTCATCAGAGAAAGATTGAAAACAGCTCAGAGTCATCAGAAATCTTATGTCAATGTGAGGAGAAGAGAATTGGTGTTTGGAGAGGATGACTGTTTTCATCTGAAAATTTCACCCATGAAGGGAGTGATGAGATTTGGAAAGAAAGGTGAGCTCAGTCCAAGATATGTGGGACCCTACAGAATTCTAAGATGAATTAGCAAGGTAGCCTATGATCTGGAATTACCTTCAGAGTTGGCATCTGTGCATCCAGTTTTCCATGTGTCACTATTGAAGAAGTGCATCGGTGATCCAACTTCAGTTGTGCCCCTAGACAAAGTGGCAATGAAAGATAGTCTCTCTTACGAAGAGGCTCCAGTTCAGATCCTTGACCGTCAGGTTCATAAGTTGAGGAATAAAGAGGTAGCTTCAGTTAAAGTCTTGTGGAGGAATCAAAAAGTTGAGGGAGCTAGGTGGGAAGCCAAAGTAGATATAACGGTTAAATACCCACATTTGTTCTCTTCCAGCTCAGTTTCAGTTTAAGGTATCAATTCTCTCCGTAGAAGTCTATTCAGTTACATGTCCAGTTCATGTGTCCTAGCTTCCTTCATGTAAATAATTGTATGTATGATTAGTGATTTCAGTTCATCCATGTAGTTCAGCTCAGAGGCAGTCATTCCGTTAGTTTTCAACTTTCATGATCAGTATTTGAGTATAATGATTGCAATTCTCTGCTTTCCTGTGTGTTTTTCAACATTAGAGGATGAATGTTCCCAACGGGGAGATATTGTAATGCCCCAGAAACCCCAAGACTAGACCTGGGAATTGAATTAGAGAAAATAGAATTTTCTGCACCAGGTCACAGAACAAGTCGTCCTGTGACCCGTAGGGTAGGCCACAAGTGGTGAAATGACTCGTGGGGAAGGTTCTGGGCTTGATTCGAAATTTGGAAAAAATGGGGTGACCACGGGTGTGACCACAAGTCGTGATGTGATCCATGATCAAAAACAAATTGAAGATCTGGGAAACTATAGGTAGTGTACCTAACGACTAGGCAGCACGAGTCGTGGTCCATGCCACAACCCGTTAGGTGACCCGTAGTCCAAGATGGTATGGGAAGTGGAGAATTTGGCAGTGTAGTTGAGGAGTGGGTCACCATGAGTCGTGGTGTCCTTTGTGGTGACCAACAAGAGGTTGTTGGTAGTGCACTCGACGACCATGACCATGACTCATGGTCACTAGGCACGAGTCATTGAGTCCCTCGTGGGGACTGGTGATCAGTTTTCCCTGCGAGTTTATTACGCGTTTTTCTGTAATTTCCTAACCCCCTAGACACTAAACTACATCGTTTTGGATTATTTTGAGGGGATTTATAGGGGTTAAATGGTTTCCCCCCTCATTCCCACTCAGATTTTTCAAAAAGTAACGTAAGCTTTCATCCCAAGAACTCTCAAGCAAGACTAGGGCTTCTCATCTATTGCAACGATTCAACTTTTCTTCTCCAAGGAATTCGTAGCCAGGTATGTGGGAATTCAACAAGGGAATCGTTCTTTCCTTGTGTCCCTAAAATCCCTTCTAGTTTTTTATCAGTTCTAGCCCTGAACTTTCGAATGTGAAAAAATTATATGTCAGACTTCATTAAATTCATGAAGAGAGTTATTCATGTTAATTTTAGATATGATTCCATCAGAATATGACTATATTGATTCTTGTCCCCAAAACTTTCTCTAAATTTTCCTCTCAGTTATAGCCCTATGGTTTCGAATTGTGGAAGGTTTTCAAACAAAATTCTATAAACTTCTAGTAGAATATTATTCATGATATTAGTTGCTATATTTACCAATCCTTAGAAATTTTATGGAAACTAGCATCTTGAAGAATGATTTAGCCCTAGCTTCTTAGTTCAGTGAATTAGATTCTTGCATATCGGACCAGTTATTTCTTGTTGCTTGATTCTATCAGTATTGTGGATTCCCATATTATTTGTATGTGTTGAATTCTCAGTCAAATACATGTTAGCCTAGTTTCAGTCAAAATGTTAGAATATCCAGTGTTAGTCAGAAATGCCAGCAGATCAGTTTGACTACAGAAATTCTCGAGGTGTCAGTAGTGCCCCCCAGTTATCAGAATTAGACTCAGTGTCAAAGTTTAGTGATTCTTTAGGCAGTCATGAAACTTTTAGATAAGCAGCTCTGACCAGCCTTAAGACCCTAGCTTCAGATTACAATTTGTTCTTTAGACGGTTACTACGCTTCCAGATAAGCAGCTCTGACCAGTCTTGGAACCTAGTTGCTAAATCTGGTCCGATAAGACTCTCAAGGTGCTTTTAGATAGCTATTTCTGACTTAGTCTTGGGCCCTAGTTTTGAGCTATCAACTTAGTAGTCAGTCTAAAAATATCTAGTGTGAGTAGGACTTAGCACCGAGCAGACCGGGGTTCTAGCGCACCCAGGTTCCCAGAACTACGTTGCCACTGTAGGTTACAGTTTTATTGGCCTCATGGCCCCAGATTTATGATCACCTAGTTCATGCATTTATACCATGGAAAGGTATATTGGGTCCTACCGATGGAGTGTATACATCAGACTCCACGTCTAGCTCACATAGTTACATGTCGATTATAGACTCTCCCACTAGTCAGCTCATTTCAATCTTATATTAGTCAGTTCAGATCAGTTCAGTGCAGTATTTTAGATTCAGTATTTTAGACTTAGGATATGTCCTTGACCATCAGATAGGGTCATCTTGACCATCTCAGTATATTTCAATTATTTCAGTTGGTCATTGCATGTCATTTCAGTTCTGTTATTTATATCCAGTATTATGTATTCTCTTGCTTACTCATTACATTCAAAGTACTGATGCATACATCATATGCTGTATCATTTTATGATACAACCGCAGGTTTTCAATCTCAGCGTCGTTAGTAGATCTCTTCGGGTGATTTTAGCAACTGCAATGGTGAGTCCTCATCTTTCGAGGATGACATTTCATTTACTTTAGTTAATTTCCTTTCAGTTAGATTTTAAAGTTAGCTGGGGACTTGTCCCAGCACTCATCATTACTAGATGGCTTTCAGACAGAATTTCAGATGTTCGGTATTGTTGTTCTTTCAGATGTATGAACTTACTATTATATTAGTTTTTCTTAAATGATTTCATTATTTAAATCTTCCTCTATGTTTTACCCATAATAGCCAGTTTTATGATAGATCATGAGTTGACTTGGGGTTACTTGTGATCCTAAGTACCGTGTCTCATCCAGGGTATAGACCCGGGGTGTGACATCCTTTCACTCTCATGCTCAAAATTCTTCTCAATTCCATGAATTTAAATTCTAGATTCAAGTTCATGATCTTATGGGGTTTATTCCTAATTTTGTGAATTCTCTACGATCTATCTATGGGTCAATTCCCTTCATGTATAAAATCATGTTTAAGATATATGGGCAGGTTTTATACCTATTTTGAGTATTAATTCACAGTTTCAAATTTTAATTTAATTATGCTCAATTATACAAGCTTTATGAAAATTCAAGTTATAATTCAATTATGATTTTGATCTTACTAAATATAAATTATGATTCATGTTATGATTTCTCTTCAAGTGCTCTTCATGGATTTATGAATATCAAGTATATGTATTTTCACAAGTATGTATGTTCTTCATGATTTATGAATTTATGACTCTTGATCGACTCACAAGCCGTTATTCATGCTAGTCATATATTTCAAGTATGATCAAGTATGTTATGATTAATTTAGCCATGAACTTCATGAATGATTCATGATTACGATATGAGCCTCATGTGCACGTTTTTGGGAGCAGTGTCTAGCACTGAGTAGACGCGATGTTCAGGTAAACCCCATGGTCTCAGAACTACATGCAACTGTAGGTATATACATATATTTATGGATCCCCTGTGATATCACATCATGCACGTCCCTTGGCTGGCAAGCCTGGGACTGCTCTGCCCACTTGAGCAAAAAGTTGGGGCATCATGTAAGCTCTATCATGATGGTGTCGGTTAAGATGAGTCCTCTCATTATTCCTCATGATTTATGCATGGTTATGTTTATGTTACTTTTTCTCAAGTTAAGTTTTATAATAAAAAAAATTATGACTATGATTATGATTGGATTATGAATGGTTTGAAAACCTTGAGCCCTTACATTTACGTTATGATATTTACTTCATGATCATGCTATCCTACTCTGATGAACCCTAATGTATTTTAACTATCTATTTTTACTTACCTTGCATATTCAGTACATTTCAAGTACTGACTGCATACTCTATGTTGTATCATTTCATGATACAGGCTTGGACTTTCAGGTTCAGTCCCGCCATTAGTCAGATCTTCAGAGAGCATTATCCAGCCATTGTTGAGTCCTCATCTTTCGAGGGCTTTTTATCAGCTCGTATCAGTATTTTCAGTTTTAGTTTTGTAGTGAATTAGTTGGGGTCTTGTCCAATCAACTCATCAGATTATAGAGCCTTATCAAATATAGACATAGCATGTATTCATCTTGGATCAGTATTATATTTTTCGTTGTTCAGATGTGTTGGATTTTCAAACTTCCACTTAAGCATGTTTTATTATTTCAATTTCCATTTGTTGTATGCTCTTATGTTCATTCCATAGTTCGACTTGGAGCCTATTGGGGTTCCTTGTCCCGTGTCTCTATCTGGGCCTATGTTTTGGTCGTGACAAACTTGGTATCAGAGCATTAAGTTTTGAAGTTTCCTAGGGTGTCTGAAAGCCGCGTTAAGTAGAGTCTTTTTCATGGGTTTGAAGCGCGCCACACTTATGACGAAGAGGCTATGAAACATTTTAGGAAACTTCCCTTATTTCATGATCTATGTCGTGTGATGAAATGTACGTTATCCATATAACTCGTGCTATACGCATTTGCAGAATCATGCCTTCTCACCAAGTAAATGGAAGAAGAAACGGAAATGGAAATAGCCATGAGAATGGCAACAGAGATGGGCACTAACAGGCCCCACCAGCCCCCGAGGATCATGTGCCCGAGTAGGTTGCCCATGCAGAGTTTAGGGCAGCCATCTAGATGTCGGCACAGGCATGACCTACCAGGACAACTAGCAGGCGGTAGCGCATGTTCCCTAGATTGGGAATGCGGCAGCGGCAAGAGTCAAGGACTTTCTCAGGATGAACCCTCTGGAGTTCCACGGATCAAAGGTGGACGAGGATCAGTATTATGTTTTCCATTTTTTAGATGTGTTAGATTTTCAGACCTCCGTTTAAGCATGTTTTATTATTTCAGTTTTCGCTCGTTGTATGCTCTTAGTTATTATGTTCATTTTATGTGTCGACTTAGAGACTCTCGGGGTTCCTTTTCCCGTGTCTCCATCTGAGCCTATGTTCAGGTCGTGAAAAAAATAATAATGGACGGACTTAGTTGAACATAGGAAAGCGATAAAGGAGGTAAATGTGTTATAAAATATTATGGCAGAATAGAATAGAACTGGACTAGAAAAATTGACTACTGACTTAACAGAACAGCGTTGTAGCGGACACATCGTCGCGGTAGTGGAAACGCTATTGCAATCGAAGCCTACGCTACAGCGGAAACTGAGGGAGACAAACCGAAGGACTTTAATAACAAATAAGTCGGTAAGATAATTGCATAACTTTGATGAGGCTAAAAGAATGAGAATGTAGTAGTTACACCTAGTGTGAGTTTTGCGAGGGAAGTAGTCATTAATTTTGTGACATTGAATGCATGTTGTTGTTATTGTGTTAACTAACCCTAATCGGCCGATGATGCCTACCAGTATGTGTGGTGTACTGATACTACCTTGCTACACCATTTTGGTGTAGGTTATGGCAGGTTTGAAGTTCCTTTAATGGAGTGGAGTACTCAGCACCAGCTTCTGTGTTCTTCTTCTCAGACGAAGGTGGGTCATTTTGTCTTGTCAAGTATTCAGATAGAGCTTTTGTACCTGTTTAGAATAGATCTTGGGAGAGTCATATTTGGGGAATCTTGTAATTTTATTTTGTTTGAGATTTCATCAATTAATGAGAAGTAATGGAAATGTTAATACTAATTTATTGTATATTAATAGTATTTGGTTGTAAAGGTTCTCCTATCAAGTAGAGTAGATGTAGGTGCCCGCATGGCCTGTCCATTTGGGTCGTGTCACTTATGGAAGAGTGCAGTTCCCAGATCAAGAACAAAATTCCTAAGAAGCTAAAGGACCTCGGGAGCTTCACTATTCCTGTTGCTATTGGGAGCAAGGAAGTTGGTTCGGCCTTATGCAATTTGGGTGCGAGCATTAATTTAATGCACACGCATCCCTATTCAGAACTCTTGCACTAGGCAAACTACGTCCTACTACAATGACATTGCATCTTGCAGACCGATCTTTGGCCTATCCTGAAGGAATAATTAAAGATGTCTTGATAAAGATGAGACCTTTTATCCTACCGGTGGACTTTATAATCTTAGACTATGAGGTAGATGCAGCAATTCCTCTCATTTTGGGGAGAGGTTTTAGCCACCGCTGACGCTGTCATGCAGGTTAAGTTAGGAAAGATGTCTATGAGGGTAGATGTTCAGGAGGCTGTGTTTGAAGTGTTCAAAGCAGCACGAATGTCAGCTCATTATGAGGACTTCACAGTGAAACCAGCGGGAGAACCTAGAGGTTGTAATCAGGTTGTTGAGTAGCATGTGCTGCATGAGAGTTTAATAGATCCTTGGTATGGTCACAAATCCACTCGCATGAAGGAGTGACAGGGACCATAATCGTGTCGCAACGTTAAATCAGGCGTTGCATGGAAAGTAACCCATGAACATCGTGCCACGACTACAACTAAGGCGCGTATGGGAAGCAACCCATCCATTTAACATTTTGTATATTTTTCTTTGTTTTGTAGATATGAACAGAGCTAAGAGGCAATACAAGCTGGGACATTGAGCTAAAAAGTGTAATTCTAGGGTGAGATACCTGGCGTGGGGCACCAGATGTTAAATTCTGGAAAAAAAAAGATTATGTCAAGTGGTGCTATAGGTGGTGCGCCGCGCTGACCTCCTGTCTCCAGAGAAAAAAATTTCTAACTCTGTGGTGAGACAAAAAGGGTGGTGCGCCAAGGTGTTTCTGGCCAAAAATTTTGGTCAATTTGAGTCAATGTTGACTCAAAAGACCTTAAAATTACATAAAAGCTCAGGCCCACTCCTTTATTAAATTCTCATTCATCCTTTTTCATTAAAAAGTTTAAAAACAAAAAGCAGAAGTTCTCTCTCTTCTCACCTCTTAAACCCGTAAGTCCCTCTCCCCTCTCCCCTCCATTGTTGTCTTCTTCAAGTTGTGGGGAAGCTATCATATTCAACTCAAGTAAGTACCTTTCTTCTCTCTTGGATACATAATGGTTAAAACATGCTCCCACACCCTTCTTCCCAAAGATGTAGGACCCAAAAATCACTATTGTTGGTGAAAGCTTAAATTTCATGTTTTGGGTTCTATGAGCTTAAATTCTTAAATTCCTCCATGATAATATGTTATCTTTGTTGGATAGGTCTATTCGTGGTTGAATATGATGATTTGAACTTGTGGGATGATGGGGGCTAGTGAATTGAATTTTTAAATATTGGTGGGTAGACATATTAATTGTAAAGAGAGAAAATACATGGGTATTGAATTCTTGAATATGAATAATGTTTGAGTTGTTGAAATTCTTTATTAATTCATGATGAATGATAGTAAATTGCCTATTTATTGTTGATGCTAGTTCATTACATGAACTACTTGAGTTATGAATTAGAAGAGGGAAAAGTGAGAGGGATGGCCTAGATGAAGCAATCTTGAAAAAGTTGAAATTAGAGGAGAGTTGAAAAGAAGAAAAAAATTCATGAACTTTGTTGTAGTTGGAGTTAGTGAATTAATGTGAATTGTTGAGATTGGATGATGATGGGGGAAGTCTTGAGTACCACATTTGATAAATTCTTAAAAGTATGCTAGCAAATTAAGTGTGGGGTGGATTATGCTCCTTCAACACTTAATTAGTTAGAATTTGTTCATGAACTAATTTTGTGAAGTTCTTGATTTTTTTTCTTGTTAGGTACCATGGCATCAAAAGGAAAGGAGGTGGTTATGTATCAAAGTCTCAAGATTACTAGAAAAGGCAAAAAAGGAGCTAGTTCTTCGGCATCCAAAGTCAGCCTAGCGAGGAGATTTGGGGCAAAAGCAGTAGAGCCTCATGTGCTTACTTGGTTCAACTCTCAAAAAGAAGCAAAGTATGCCCCTGAGAACTGGATAGATGGAGGCAGCCTCGCAATTGAGTTCCCGGCCATTTAGGACAAGATACGTGAGTTGGGAGTTGGTTACATCTTTAATGAGCCGGAGAGGTACAACCTTACATTGGTGAGGAACTTCTACACAAACTGGGATACCTCATTCGGAGAGAGCACCAAGGTAAAGATAAAAGGTTAGGTGGTGCGGTTCACTGCTAAAAGGTTCAGTGCCTTTCTAGGGACACATGTAGTAGACCCTTCGGAGTACTTCATCTTGCTGGAGAAGCCTCCATAGAGATAAATCCACCACACTCTATGTGGTGAGCACTCATCTCACCCGTTGGGCAAGAGATCATAATGGCACTCATTTCACACTTGTGTTTGCCTATCTAAATAGGTAGGCAAAGGTGTGGGTGAAGTTGGTGTGTGTTGTCTTTCTCCCTGGGACACATATGACAGAGGTGACTCAAGAGCGGATTGTCTTGGTATACATGTTGATGAAGGGGATACCGATCAATAATTATAGATGGAAATATTTTCACAACATTCTCTTGACCATGTTCTTGTGAAAGGCAGGTATTGAGGAGGAGCATGCAGACCTTGTCTTACCTCTAGTAGGACACCTAGATGGAAAGATGATGGACGTTACAAAGGTTAAGGAGACTTTCCCTTCCACATGCCTGACGTAGCCCGCGTCGAGTGCCAATAATTTGACCACTCTTTTTCACATCGAGCGCGTCCGCAAGTGTATGGGTCGTGCAAGTAATATAGTGGCTCTTTTTAAGAACCGGATTGTCGAACCCACAGGGACTGGAC
>JACEIK010001272.1:32817-48680 GCA_018107945.1 Datura stramonium
GAGGCTGTATTTACAGCTGTTATATAGCCCGTCGTTTTCTTGAATCCAGAGTTAGAACCAGCCAGGCACCAGAAGTGCTTAGGCTCAGCAGTCTAGCAGTTCAAGTCCCAGTAGGGCACCAGGTGCCAGTCATACCCCCCAAGGCAGGGCGTGACACGTACTGACACACTCTTGGTGAGATTCATAAGATTCCATACTTGGTAAATTCAAGGCATAAAAGGATTATACGAGTGGTACCAACATGGTACGAACCGACAAGGACCCGTATGAGGAACAACAGAGATGCCAAGCTTCAGAAGTTGAAACCACGACGAGCTTCTACAACTCATAATATCATTGTATGAGACATACCAACCTCCAGTACCTGAGAAGACAGAAGCTGCATACTTGTGTTATGGAGGCTTCTCTATGACTCGTAGCATTATGCTACGACTCATAGAATGACTCAGCAACAGAATCCCTGTTAAATTAGGAAAGGATTTTATCAATTGTATAAAAACTTTTAGGTTATTTTCCTGAAAAGAATTCGATACTTTTCTATTTTAATCATAGTTTTTGGGTTTCCTAACTACTTGGGGAGCAAATACTCGACTACTTTAATTGAGTTCATCATTATTCTTGGATTTTTGACAAGTTGATTGTGTACTTGATTCTTGGGTTCTTATTTCATTAATATTGTAAGTATTCTATTATGTTTTCTTCTATAAAATTTTATTTTATTCTTGCAATCATGAATAGCTAAACCCTCCATAACTAGGATTAACACAAAGTGATTCTAAACTAATAACGAATATCAGTATTGTTCTTTACTTCATGCTTAATATTTCTTAATGGTGCGCAATGTTAGGACTAGCCCGCTCTTATTTCTTAAACCTAGAGAAATAGAGATTAGGAAAAGAAAAGAGCAACAAAGCCTTGAAATTGAGTTTCATTGAATAGCTTGAGCTAAGGTCGCAACAGAGTTAGTTTGGAACTATTGATACATGTTATAGAGAAATTGCTCATGAGACCTAACCGAGTGATTGAGTAGAGTCATCTAATGGGGATAAATCAGTCGTTTAGATGAACATAATTTATCGGTTCTATAGACTAAGTATTGAGATAGATCACGAGTGTAATAATATGACCTAGTTAGGAAGCCATGGGGAACACTTACCTAGTTAATTGCTTACTATTGATCAAAACTCTAGTTTATAATAATGTTACTTGATTTAAAACCCTTTTTTAGGAAATAATTGAACTAAAAGTGTGAATACTAGCATTATTCTATATCTGGACCGTATTCCCTATGGGATCGACCCCAACCTTAGTTGGATTCTTTATTGACAACGTCCATGTTATACTTTTTCAAGGGTATAATTTGAGCATTATACAAAATGGGGCCATTGCCGGGGAATACGACTTAGGATTATATTAATTGCTTTTATTTAACTTTTAGCCATTATTTCCTCATTTACGTTTTCTTTTCATTTTTATTTTTACATAGGTTACCGCTTGGTGAATGCCAAGTACGCAGAGTAGAGGATACCCTTTAGTCCCAATTGACCAAGATCTTGAAAGAACACTATGAAGAATTGTCGGGTTAGAGACCCCAAAACAGATGGAGGCTAAGTTGGCGGCCGAAGCTCGTCTAGCTAATGAGGCCCATCAGGATGAATTAGCCTGACAAACTGCTCTTCAAGAGGCAGATGATGCACAAGAAGAGGTTGATAATGCTGGCTAGAACAGAAGGGGGAAAAAAGTCCATGATCCACACTAGTTCCATAGATATGCTCCTCACTTTAATAATGATGAGGACCCAAATATTGATGAAGTTGGGTCAAAAGGAGCTATTATACCCTACCTTTGCCTGCTGGGGAAAAATTCGATATCACTAGCACAAGGATTTAGTTTCTTAACATGAAAGGAGTGTTTAGTGGTAATGAAATTGAGGATGCAAATCACCACCTGATGAATTTCATGGGGATCCACAAGGCTTATAGGTTTCCAGGAGTGAGCTAGGAGTCTATCAGGCTGAGGCTATTTCCGTTCTCTCTAGTTGGTGAAGATACTTTATGGTTGTCGGGGTTGCCAAAAGACTCCATCACCAATTGGAGGGATTTTTGTAGAGGTTCTTTCCACTTTCTAGGATGCTGCAGCTGAAGGATGAGATCTATAATTTCTGACAACTCAAGACGGAGGCATTTCATGAAACATGGCCGAGGTTTAAAAAGAAATTAACTAAGTTCCCGAGTCATAGAATTCCCAATGATAGCTTGCTGGAGATATTTTATAGGTCTATGAAAAATAGCACCAAAGCGTGGTGGATACAGTGGTAGGTGGAGCATTGATGAGTCACTCATGGGAGGAAGCAACTACCATACTAGACCATGTGACCAAAACAAATAGAGCTTGGCATACTAGAGAGGCTGAGACAGATGCAGGTACATATGCTATTGGGATAATTGCGGAGCAGCGCATGAAAGAGGAGGAGCATGATCAGGAATTAGCTCATATGAAAACATGTATAGATCTACTCACAAAACATATCATAGGGCCTAGAGAACAGAAGGTAAATGCAGTGGGAGCACTGGGTCAAGAACAGGAGTTTGAGCATTCTGATTCCATGGAGGAGGCAAACTTCTTGGATAATCAGGTGGCGGGTCTCTAGGCTAATTCCCAAGGGTCTGGTCAAGACACTTCGCACCAAGGCTCCAAAAATTAAGATCAAAACCAGTACAGGGACAATTACAATAGAAATGGTTATAGAAATAGAAGCAGAGGTCGAGAGCAAGAAGGTGATTGGAGGAAAAATTATGGTTATCGAAATAACCGGATAGTCCTATACGTCCCTCCTAAGGCTCGTGAGGGAATGCTGGACCCTTAAAGTTGGAGAGTATGATGGCTGAGCTGCTAAAAAAAAGCAAAATCAACTGATGAACACTTGAAGGACATTCGGGGAGATATCTCTGGCATGAGACAAAAAGTTGAGTCGCACGCTACAGTGATCAAACAGATTGAGCATCAATTGGGCCAGATGTTTGCATCCCTGAACCAGCGGAAGAAGGGTACACTTCCTAGAAATATGATATAGATTCCAAAGAATGAAAATCACTGCATGACTGCGATGACTAGGAGCCAAAAAAACTACAGTTGATCCGCCCATGCCAGTTGTAAGTGAGATGGGGAAGTAGAAGGAGATGGATTTAGATGAGGAGGATAAGGCTGCAGAAAAGATGATTGAAGTTGATATTGATTTGACCAAGACTCCATTTGATGCATAGGAGCTTGCAATAGGAAAAGGAAAGGTGAAAGAGGCCCCACAGATTTTCAGGCCTATCCCTCAACCACCTCCACCATTCCCTCAGAGGATGAAGAAGAAGGGAGATGACGGGAAATTCTTGAAGTTTTTATCCATGCTGAAGCAGTTGTCTGTGAATATCCCATTGGTCGAGGCATTGGAGCAGATGCCTGGGTATGCAAAGTTTATGAAGGACCTAGTTACCAGAAAACTATTTGTGAGCTATGAGCCTATTGGAAATCTGCACCATTGTAGTGTCATAGCTTCACGGGTCCTTGCACCAAAGAAGGAAGACCCAAGTGCTTTCACCATCCCATGCATTATTGGAGACTTTGAGTTTGCGGGAGCACTGTGTGATCTAGGAGCTAGCATCAATCTGATGCCGCTAGCTTTGTTTAAACAATTGGGCTTGAGAGTCCCCATATTGATGATAATGTGGCTATTAATGGCGGACTGTACAGTGAAGAAGCCTGTGGGTATTCTCCATGACATCCTAGTGAAAATGGACAAGTTCATCTTGCCAGCTGACTTCGTGATCCTAGATTGCAAGGTAGATTTTGAGGTCCCCATCATCTTGGGGCGACTATTCCTTTCCACTGGAAGAGCTTTAGTGGATGTTTAAGCAGGCCAACTAAAGTATAGGCTGAACAAAAAAAGAGATCACCTTCAATGCTTGTAGGTCAATGAAGCAGCCAAATGAGTTTCATGTAATCTCGACGATTGATGTTGTGTTTGAGTTTCTTGACGAATTCTGAGTAGTCAAGAGACTCACATCGTGTTGCGACATTAAATCAGGCGTTGTATGAGAGGCAATCCATGAGGTGGTTTGGTGAAGTCTGAGTAACCAAACCACCTACGTCGTGCCGTGATATTAAATCAGGCACTTCTTGGAAGGCGACCCAAGTGTCTTCATTGATGTTTATTCAGTGTGCAGGTGAAATAGGGACTGATGCTAGAAAAATATAGTGCAGGTCTGGACTACGAGCCTCCATACGAACCGTAGCATGATGGTACGACTCATAGTCTCATCTGTACTCAAAAGCGTAGACTTGACCATATGCAAAAGTTCATACTACGGTTGTTCATTACGAACCATACCTACATGGTACAAGTTGTAGTACCCACGGTAGTGAATAACTATCCTAAGTGTTGAAGTGTAGAAACTCCGACCTACGAGTTTTGGTACGGGTCGTGGAATCCTAGTACAAACCATTCCACACACTCATAGGTTCCCTGGTATGTATTCTGAGTCTAAGAGACGAGTCGTAGGTATGACCTATGACTCGTGGTATGAATCATGATGGGTAAATTAATGATGGAACCTAAATTGACCTAACTCGACCCAAATTTTTAAATCTTTCCAAAACCTAGTTAAACCAAAATTTGGTCCGAAATTTCCTACTTTGAACCCATGATTTCCTCCCCTCACTTCCCACTCACCCATAATTCACTCGGATTTGGGCATTAAAAGTGCACAATTTGGACGAATTTCTACCCTAAACCTGAAACAAGAAAGAATAGTTCAAAAAGTTTAGCAAGTAAGTTGAAAAAATCTCATTTTATTTTCTTGATATCATAGTCATACCATCACTGTGATTCCTCCACTCATGAAAATGAAGTGGAGGAATATGATCAATGGATTATTCATGATCTTATATGTTGGGTTGTGGAATAAAATGCTCAATGAATTTAAATTCCTATGGGTATTGAGTTAATGGGAAAATTTGATTGTGGGGAATGAGTGAGTAGCTAAAATTATAATTTTTGAACTAATAGGGTGGTGAAGTCTGAGTACCCACCTCAAAAACCTGTTTGCTTGCATAACTGGTACTACACAGGGTGAGGACAAGCTTCATGAGTCATTCAACGACTCGTGGTTTCAAACTATGACTCATAGTAAGATTCGATGCGACTATCCTAGGATTATTAAAGTTGAAATTCATGGTACAAATCCTGGAATGGATCATGGTATCACACTACAAGTCGTACCAAAGAAACAGAAAGGGTCAGATTCAAACTCAAAATTATGACCCATGGCACGACTTGTAGAATCCCACTACGAACCGTGATAAGGAGCCGTACCAAATTTATAGAAAGTCACATTCTCAGAAGTTAATACAATGACCATTAGTAAGAATCATACCACCTTTGTATGAGTTGTACTAGTGAGTCATAACTGTGACAAGTTGTATTACGAATCTCAGTACGGATCGTACCTCCATGGTACGACTCGAATTGATGAACTGTAGCAAGATATTGCAGTCACTCTTTCTTGCTTTCATTCTATGATATCATGTGTACTAACCTCTTCTCCATGGGTATTATGGCACATAAAATACAAGCAACCAAGGATGCCCGGGACAAAAGGGCCAGAGATGAGATTGCAACCTAGAGGGCTTTAAAGGATGAAGCCTCTGCATCTGAGCAGGAGGCAAACTCCCCTAGAGGTTCAGTGGAAGAGTATGAAGAAGATATTGAGGAGACCAATGAGCCACAAACCACTAGGGAACAAGACAAGGCTCAGGACATAGCTACCTTGGCTGCTCCGGCAGATGCTCCCCAATCTGAGGAGGGAGATGATACCCAGTCCCATGAGTCCGGTAGTGGCTCAAATGCATAGCAGGGATCAGGTGAGGCCTAATCTGAGGAGGAGGAATAGGAGGATGATGATGATCAGACCCCACCCCTAGAGAGTTGTATAATTAGGTGGGATATTCCAGGTGCTTGAGAGATTTACCAGTAGGGCCTCACCCTCACATCAAAGCAGAACCCTAGGAGGAGCCGTGGATCCTGACTGGGGAATTAAATGAAGTTGAGGAGATGATACGGTTGTTTGATTTGTACGGCTTTGGTTTGATGGAAAGAACCCCTGACAGCTTTAATGCTAACATGGTCAAGGAGTTTTATAGCTAACTATATGGAGACATGGAGCATCAGAATCTAGCTGGGCAAAAGGTGAAGGAGCAACCTAGAATGGAGAGCGGATAGTCTGCGGGCAGACTGTAGATGTCTCAGAGCGGGCCATTGCCCAAATGTTATATGGGCCAGATTATCAGGCCCCAGCCTCCACAACAGAGTTTGATCACTGTATTGAGGCGCTAAAAAGGGTCAAGCAGTTGAGTGCGAAGGAGAGACAGAGACATGTGAGATGGTTAGCCAAAGTCATAATTGAGGAGAAGGAGGAAGTAGATTCGGTGACTAGTGGACGACAGGTCACCAAAGCATAGCTTAAATTCATAGCGAAGTCCTACTGGACCTTAGTTTGCCACAAGTTTCCACCGAAAATGAATGACAATACTTTGAGCGCCGATAGAGCAGGTTTGGTGGAAAGCATCATGTTAGGTTATGCTATCAACATCCAGAAGGTTATAGTAGAGGAGATTTAGGATTGAGCTCTAGCTTTGAGGACTATAAATCCATTCCCGAGTCTCATATATAGGCTTTCTAGGGAGTCAGGTGTCTGGTTAATAGCAAACATAGATACCAGATTGGGAGGTACACTGACTGTAGATATTAGACTGATATGCAATGAGATGAACTCAGTGAGCCAAGTTAGAGCGCCATCAACAGTCCAGACACCACAAATAGCAGGGGCGAGCAGGTAGATGCCCCCACATTAGTTAAGCAGAGTGAGATGCTGGCTACTGAGGCTGGCCACACAGCAGCTACCCTCAACACTTCCTTTGCTCCTCCACTAGCCACACCAGGCCAGGTCCCAGCCAGATATGTCCTTATTCCATAGGATTCAAGCTAACCCATGATAACATGATAAAAAAATAACATGATAGTTTAACATTGAGTCACAAAACTAAACGTACTAAATTTATGTCTGAAAGCCTCTACTAACTGATGAGTTGCTGGGACAAGTCCCTAGCTAACTCCGAAGTCTGAAACTGAAAAATATAACAAGACATAACAAGCTATCAAGTGTCTTTGGAAAATAAGGACTTACCCAAACTAGGGCTATGTTAGGCTGAAGCAGGAGCTGAGCTAGCATCTAGGTTGAGACTGACCACCTGAACCTATATCATGAGAAAATATAGCATAGAGTATGTAGTCAGTAATTTAAATGTACTGAGTATGTAGAGTAAGTTAAACATGATAGTAAAACCATAAAAATAAGCTCATGAATATAGGATAAGCTAAAACATAGGAGTTGGGACAACATGCTGAAATCATGATTGTGAGATAATCATAAATGTGAGTTATTCATCATAAGATGAAGCATAATGGCCCAAACTTTTCGAAAGTAAAAACCATATAGTTTTCCATGCTTGAAATTATAAGTAAAATCTCATAAAGGATCAATGGGTCAAATACGCGATTAAACATAGTATCATAAGTCATGAACATGAATAAATTGAAGCATGAGGAATAATGGGAGATTCTTATAGCCAACATACTAGATGTGAGAAAACATGGAGCCCCTAACCAGTAACCCTGGTTGGTAAGGTGTTCATACCTTTCCAAGGGTAACAGCCATGGAAAAATGTGTGATATCACTGATGGGTGGTCCATTCGTACATGGGAAACACTCTCGTGGAGTACCCCATCATGGTTATGTTGATACATAATTTTGAGACCTGGGTGTGCTGGAACCCTGGCCTACTCGGTGTTCAATACTACTCCCAAAACATATATAGTGCTCATATCATAATCATGAAATATAGGTGTTACATGGGCTAGTTTAAATCATGAATTCATAACATCTTTACATACTTGAACTAGCCATGAAAACAGTGCCAATGAATGCCCATGATACATAAACTTGAGATTTGTGAAAATCATACTACTTAAATAAATAGGCATATCTTAAAATCATAGATTCATAAGCTTGAAATTAATAAATCGTACTTAATTAGGAAAAATCATCGTATACTTGAAAACATAGATTCATGAGAAACTCTTGTAGAAAACATGTAGCATAATCATAAAACATGGATTGAATCATAAGGAACTTGAAATCATAAGAGGATAATGGTGTTTCATTCAATTTGGGTCTAACCCTATAAATTTGCAATTTGAAACATAAAGAATAGAGATCATGAAATTGAACTTGAAAAGGGCATGAGGGCGGAAGGAATCCCCCATTCATAGCTCTACATACCTTATCGTTAGCCTCACAACTAATAACATGAAGCCAAAATCCTTTTATAATGTCAATCTGCAATAATTATATGGATAGGACTACAATCAATAGCTTAATGACGAAACTCAAGTCATAGAGGCATTTCATCGAACACCAGAAGGGAATAGGAAATTCAAGCCTCATATGAGTGGGGTGTCCTAATACCCACCTCTTTCCCCTAACAATAAGAATAAACATTACAAGTCCAACCGAAACAACCACATCCATCCTCAATACAAAAGCAGTCCCATAAACCCTAACCCTAGGTCATCATATGAACTCATGGCTTTCTAGCACCATTCCATGAGTCCTGACCTTAGAACATCCCTAAGTAGTAGAAAAAAATACTCATGTAAGGTTTTAGGAGAGTTACTTACCTTGGAGGAAGGAGGAGTGCTCAAGATTTCAAGTCTTGGAACTTAAAGATTGTTCTTGACCTTGCTAGAGATAGGAAGATAATTTTGATGTTAGAATCATGAAAAGATATATGAATTTATGTTGTAATAGGTTGGAGAATACTTACCTAGCTTTAGGAGGGTTGAAGAGAGCTCTTCGAATTAATAGGGTTGATCTGGAGGCGGAACAATATCAAAAAAAATAATTTAAGGTGACTTTAAAAAGCCCTGAAACCCCCATGTGACACCCCAAGTGACGGACCATCAGTCCCCCAACGGGCCGTCAACTTTCCTGTTACTTTGGGGTGGAAATTTGCAGTTTTTGGTTAAGATTTATGGACCAATCTTGACGGGCCATTAGGTAGTTGACGGACTTATAATGGTTATTCTTGTTGATAAGGGGTTGTATAAAGAGGCGGGTGTTAGTACACCCCATCCATAAGAGTCTCTAATTTCTATGCCCTCTGGGTGTTTGATGTAATGCATCTATGACTTGAATTTTGTTGTTAAGCTTTTGATTGTAGTTTCTATCCACATAATTGTTGTATATTGATATTATAAACGGATTGTTGCTTCGTGGTGATATTTTTGAGGCCAAGGATAACGTATGTTCTACGTGTGGAAACCTCATTGTTCTTCCCCACGCTAAGTTATTTATGTCTATGAGCTTTCCCTCCACGCATGAGTTAGAGTTATGATGAAAAACTTATTCATTGATCTTATTGATTCTTATGAAATCTAAGAATTTCCTATTATATTGCTCATCCTTTATGGTACCTCTTTTTCAAGAATTTTTATGATCTTCTACACGAAATTATGAAAGCATGAAAGCAATGAAATTTCTTTGAAGTCGAAGTTTGATGATTCCTTTTTAAGATTTACTTATGAAACACTTCTTTTTCTTGAGTTGTTAGGGTTAAGTGCAAGAACATTATGTTTGTTATGAATTATTTTTAAAACCCTATGAGTTCCTACATATATTTTATGACCATTCTTAATCACTCCATGAGTTCCTATGTATGTCCAAGATCCTTCTTGATATTTCTATGAGTTCCATGAGTCCTCTTATGAAAAGTGTCAATTTTGCAGACAATGATTTTATGAACTATGATGTTCCTCTACAAGAGTAGTTTTAATGACTTTATGAACTATGATTTTTTCTCTAAAAGAGAAGTTTTAACGATTTTTATGAATAATGATTACTATATGATGATTTATGAATTTAAAAGTCTTATGACATGGATGAACTGTGATTATGATACGATGATGATGTATCAATTTAAAGGCCTTATGATGATGAAGAACTATGATTATGATATTATAATCACTGATGATGAAAAGCTTGATTCTTAATTATGATTTTAAGTAAATCACATTATACAATGGAAGGGGAGTAGTATTATAATCGAGAAGGCTTTATTCCTGAAACTACGTAGGCCAACATAGGATGATTGATCATTTTCGTTGGTTCGGGCGACTCATATATGCCCCTAGTACGGGCTGTCATGGATCCTTGCTAGCACTATGATATGTATGTGGTATGAGATGGCTTAGCTGATCGGAATAAGATCAGACTCCATGTTTACATAGTGATTTATATCGGTTAAGTTAAGAACCTCCCACAATGAAATAATGAATGATGATGAAAATTTTGATTTTTAAAACAAAAGTCAACCTATTGATTTCATGTTCTTGACTTCCTTCATATTATGTCTATACTATTAATTGCCCTATCTATTATCAGTTATGTTATATTTTATTCAGCCATTTTACATACAATATGATCCTATGTACTCACGTCTCTTTTGTCGGGGCACTGCATTATTTTATAATGCAGACTTAGGTACTCATACCGACGATCGAACTGTACGCTAGGATTCTCTTATTCGGCTATTGGTGCACTCCACTTGTTCTAAGCTCTGTTACTTCTCTAGATTTTATTATTTTTTTACTATAAGGTATACTGGGTGCCTTATCCCGGTAAAATAGTTATTCAATTTATGATAGAGGCTTCATAGATTCTTATGGTTCATGCATGTTTATGTAAACTTGGCAGGTCCTTTTTATAAATTGATCTCTTTTCTTCTGATTTTTAAAGATTGAGTCTAATGATTCTTATGCCTATGTTATATGTATGCTCTTGATGAACACCATGTTATGTGGTTCGCTCGGTCTAGCAATGGCATCGGGTGTCGGCCATGCCTAAGCCCTAAGTCGGGGCATGACAGTTAGATTGTTAGCAATAAAGTTATTTATTTGGAGTCTTGTAAAAGAGTTAGTGCAAGGGATGGGATTAACAGTTTAATCCTTTGGATTACAAGAGTTTGTAATATTGTTGCTCAAGTTTAGTGAAGCTGTTGAGAAATCCTACGAGGTTGGTTTTACTCCCCTGAGCAAGGAGGTATCCACATAAACATCCTATCTCATTTACATTCACTATTTGAGTTGACTGTTGATTGATTATTTATTGCTGACAATCAAACGACCTAGTCCCTTAACTAATAATGGACTCATATAAGCCATCATAACCCAATAAATACATAACATATGCTTTCACATATAATGTTTGAATAAACGATATCTAATTGTTACACATTCTCACTTTATTGAACTTGGTAGTGTCATGCCCCAAAAATGGGGTAGGGCGCGACTGGCACTCGATTTCAAAGTGATCTAGAAGCCAACTATATAAAGTTTGTACTATAACACTTAGGCCAACTAGGCCATCTTTCACAGCCAACTATAGCATAGAAATTGAAGGACCACGTCTCAACATACCTAACAAAAGATGGAACACTAACAAGGCTATAATAACAACTAAAAAGAACTACGAAAGGCCAATAGGACCATATAGCAAACTGAAACTATACAATTGTACTACTAGTCCATAAAAGCCTCTAAAGAGTAAGCAAAATGATATGCACGGGATAGGGCCCTGGCCCACCCACTGTACACAAAACTCAATACAAATAAAACAAGACACAGGGCTCTTGAAAGAAAGGCGCACACCAACTCTCGGCTAAATCCGGGCTCCTAATGCAGCGGTCGATCAGAGCCCCTACCTGTACCAACAACATGATTATAGGGGTGCTTTGGCGAAAGGACATTAGTACAAAAAAATGCACTGGTATGTAAGATTAAAAGCTATAAACAAAATAATGCCAAAGATAAAATGATCTAGAGAATGGCATAGCAACAACCTGTGACCCTAGAACTAGTCAACATAGACAATGGCAAATAATAGTTGAATATAACTCAAATAGGGTAGGGAGAGATAATCTGTAACTTATGTGTTGTGGTTTTACAGCACTTTTGACGCTTAAAACATAGAAAAAATTCTTGGTTTTAGGTGTGCATGGATGAGGTTTTTTACCTTATTTTCAAGGAAATCAGGTCTGGGAGTTGGATTTTGGAAAAGAAGATGAAAAGCGCAGAAAATGGCTTATTACAGGTCTTAGTACGAGTCGTACCTGGCACCCGTAACTGAACTTCAGAGAAAATGCACAAGTGCAGAGCCAATATACGATTGACATTATAAGCCGTACCATCTAGGTACGAGCCATACTAAGGATCCGTGATAGAGATTCAGAAGATGTGCATTTGTAGAGATCATTGTAAGAGAAATAGCCACGAGTCGCGACAGTAAGATATGAATTGTACTGACAGACTCGTGATGAGATTCAAAAGATAGCATACTTGGCATATTTAGGGCACAAAAGGATTGTACGAGTCATACCATCATGGTACGAGTCCTATGAAGGACCCGTAGGAGAATCATCAGAGATGTCAGATTTCAAAAGTTCAAGCCACGACAGGCTCCTACAACTCATAACGATATTACACGAGTTGTACCAACCTCCAGTACCTGAGAAGACTAGAAGCTGCAAACTTATACTATGGAAGCACACCACGACTCATAGAAGCAAGCTACAACTCATAGGTTCTCTCGACGATAGAATCCCTGTTAATTTAGGAAAGGATTTATTAATTGTATAAATACTTTTAGGTTAGTTTCCCTAACAGAACTGATACTCTTCCGTTGTCAGCGTAGTTTTTGGGTTTCCTAAAATTACTTAGAGAACAAATACACGAAAACCTTGAGAAGATTCATCATTGTGTTCTTGATTTGCGAAGTTTGATTGTGCAATTGATCATGAATTTTTCTTGCATTAATATTGTAAGTGTTTAGTTATGTTTTCTTCTTCGAATCCTAATTAATTTCTTACAATCGTGAATAGAAAAACCCTCCACAACTAGAGTTGTGTGAACCATGGTGGAATAACGAACTAGGATTAACATAAAGTGATTCTAACTACTACGAGTGCTTGTATTATTTTTTTCTTCATGATTACTAATGGTGTGCAATGTTCATACTAGCCCGAATTCTCTTCATAGTTCAACTTAGAGAAGTACAGATTTGGAAAAAAAACAAAGCCTTGAACTTAAGTTTCATGGAATAACTTGAGTTGCGGTTGCAGGAAAGTTAATTTGGAACTATTGATAAAGATTAAAATGAAATCACTCATGAGACCTAACTGGTGATTAAGTACAGTCATCCAATAGGGACGAATCAATCGTTTAGATAAACATAGTTTATCAGTTCTACAACTAAGTATTGTGCATAGAGCAGTTCCATGGCCGACCAATTTTTGCAAAGTTCCACTTAATATAAATTGAACACTTGGTTATATTTTTTGAGGATCACGTATTTTATTTTGGGAAAACGGAAAGGAGCGAAGGGAGAACGGAAGAACTTCACCTAGGGTTCACATTCTTTGCTTCTCTTTTAACCACTCTTGTAAGTCCTTTAATTCAAACATGTTTTTGAATCTTTGTATGAACATAAGTGGCTAAAAACCCTTCTTCTAGGGTTGAGGCCATATGACATGATTGTAATTATATGAATTTCACCTTTGGTTCAAGTTTTCTTTGTTGTTTTATCTTAAATTCTTATTAATTATCATTTTAATTCCTGACCACCATTGAAATATATTTGTTAAGTTAGGGAAAATCTTGAAAGAGTAACCCTTGGTTAGAACTAAAGAATGCAGGGAGAAAGTTCTTGTCTTTAAGATAGGATTCGCGGTTAGGGTAGCAATTATACCAAATTTGTCTTGTTTGGTTAATTAAATGGGAAGATATCTAGACACTTAGGATTAAATTATCACATCACCACTCTCAGATTTAGTTGTGAAGTTAATTTTAGGTTAAATGATTAGAGGTACGAAAGTCCATAATCAAGGGCATAAACCCCGTAAACCACATCCACATTGTTAATTTCTCACAAATTAGGATGTCACATCCCCGCTCAATGATGTAGGTGTGAGACTAGTTTGTTATGTTTAGAGGCTCGAAATACCATGAACATTACATATTAACTTTTTGAGACAACAAATGAATTTCATATACTTGAACCATTGTGAATTCTAGCATTGCATGATTATCAGGCCTTAACTCTAGATGCTCCTCATTATTGTACTCCAAATTAGTTGTGATCACCTATAGATTTAGATAAAGAATTCAAAATCTCTAAAACCAACACTTGTGAAATTTAACTTAGCACTTGAACTTAAATATTCATTGAAATAGTTCAGTCCCTACGGGTTCGATATCTGGCTCTTCAAGAGTTAGTTTACTGCTTGTACGATCACGTACGCTTACGTGCGAGCTGGAGCGCAAATAGTATACTCCATAGTAACAAAGTGCAAAATCCAAAGAGCGATAGCAACTACATGGTTGTAACTGCTAGGAGTGGAAGGACCACAGTTGATCTACCCATGCTAGTTTGTAGTTGAAATGGCAAAACCAAAGGAGGTTGATTTAGATGAGGAGGCTGAGATTGAAGAGCCTATCCCTCTACCACCTCCACCTTTGATGAAAAGGATCTTGCTACTGATAAAGGAAGGTGAATGAGGCCCCGTAAATTTTTAAGCCTATCCCTCTACCACCTCCACCTTTTCCCCAGAGGATGCAGAAGAAGGTGGATGACGAGAAATTTCAGAAGATTTTTGTCCATGCTGAAGCAGTTGTTAGTGAATATTCCCTTGGTTGAGGCATTGGAGCAAATGCCTGGGTATGCGAAGTTCATGAAGGATTTCGTGACCAGGAAATGATCTATGAGCTATGATCCAGTTGAAAATTTGCGCCATTGTAGTGCTATAGCCTCATGGTTCCTTGCACAAAAAAAGGAAGACCCAAGTGCCTTTATCATCCCATACACTATAGGAGATTCTGAGTTTACTAGAGCAGTATGTGATCTGGGAGCTTGCATCAATCTGATGCCGCTAGCTGTGCTGAAATAGTTGGTCTTGGGATCCCCCACACCGATGACAATGCAGCTATTAATCGCAGACCGCATAGTGAAAAAGCCTATGGGTATTCTCCATGATGTGAAGGTAGACAAGTTCATCTTTTCGGATGACTTCGTGATCTTAGATTGCGAAGTGGATTTTGATGTCCCCATCATCTTGGGGCAACCATTCCTTGCCACTAGGAGAGCTTTAGTGGATGTTGAAGCTGGTCAACTGAAGTTTAGGATGAATAAAGAAAAGGTCACTTTCAACGTCTATAGGTCAATGAAGCACCGAAATGAGTTCCAAGTAGTCTCAGCTATTGATTTTGAGTCTGAGTTTCTTAATGAATTCTGAGTAGTCGATAGACCCGCGTCGTGCTATGATGTTAAATCAGGGGCTGCATGGGAGGCAACCCATGAGGTGGTTTGGTGAAGCCTGAGTAACCAAGCTACTTGTGCCATGCCGCGACATTAAATCAGGCATTTCTTGGGAGGCAACCTAAGTGTCTTAACTAATGTGTGTTGCAGTGTGTAGGTGAAACAGGGATTAAAATCTGAAAAATGAAGTGCAGGTCTGGACTACTGATCTGGGGCATATTTATATGCCCAAGTGATACTCAAATGCATCGGTTTTGCCTTGTTTATCCAACAATGGTAGTACATTCTCGTGTAAATTGTAGGGAAGTGTGAATTTATACTAACCAACATGATTAGCGTTTTTTTGCAGGAAAAACATACTTTTTATGGAGCTAAGATGCATGTTGGGAG
>JACEIK010001272.1:58034-83356 GCA_018107945.1 Datura stramonium
TAGTCCAGTCCCTGTGGGATCGATACTTGGCTTACTTAAGCCACTTACTACTTGTTCGACCACGTGCACTTGCGTGTAGTCTCCAGACAGCCGAACAACTACGAGCCTCAGTACAAACCGTAGTATGATGGTATGGCTCATAGTCCTATCCATAAGAAGAAGCAGATACTTGATAAGACTCAAAAGTTCATATTACGATTGGTCATTACAAACCGTACCTACATGGTACAAGCCATAATACCCATTGTTGTGATAAACTATCTTAAGTGTTGAAGTACAGAAACTCTAACCTATGAGTCATGGTATGGGTTGTGTCATCTTGGTATGAACCGTACCACGCACTTATAAGTTCCCAGGTAAGTATTCTGAGTCCCTATGTACGAAAGGAAGAGATGAGTCAGAAGAGATGAGTCGTAGGTATAACCTATGACTCATGGTACGAGTCATGACAGGTTAATTAAATAACAAATTCCAGCCGACCAGACTCGACCCAATTTTTCTAAACCTGCGAAAAACCTATTTAAAACACAAAATTTGGTCCGAAATTTCCTAAATGTACCCACAATTTCCTCCCTTTACTCTCCACTTACCCGTAACTCACTCCCATTCCAATTGAGCTTGAAATTGTGCAATAAATTTGCATGATTTGGTCAAATTCATACTCCAAACCCTAAGCAAGCAAGAATCGTTCAACAATTTAGCAAGTAAGTTGAGAAATTTTCATCCTATTTTCTTGCTAGTTGTAGCCGTACCTTTATTGTGATTCCTCCACTCATGAAAATAAAGTGAATAAATATAATCAGTAGGCTACACGGGATCCTATACTAATGAGTTTTTGGAGTTAAAATGATCAATGAACTTAATTTCTTGTGGGTAGTGAGTTAATGGGAAAAATTGACTGTGGGAACTGAGTGTGTAGTGAAACTATGTGTTTTTGTGAATAAAAAGGGTGGTGAAGTCTGAGTAGCCACCCCAAAATGACATTTCATGCACACTTGTCAATGCACAGGGTGAGGACAAGCTTCACATGTCATCCTACGACTCGTGGTATCCTATTATGACTCATAGGATGATTCATTGGGATTGTCCCAGAATCATTAAGTCTAAAATTGATGGCACGAGACTTGGTAGGGATCGTGGTATCACACCATGAGTCATACTAGAGAACCAAAAAGGATCACAGTCAGAATCAAAATCATGACCCATGGTACGACTCGTAGGATCACACTATGAATTGTAATAACGGGTCGTACCAAAACATCAAAAGTCACAAATTCTCAAAAGTGTATAATATGACCATCAGTACAAATTGTACCACCTTGATATAAGTTGTACCAATGAGTCATGATTATGAAAAAGGACACTACGAGTCTCAGTACAAACCATACCACTTTGATACAACTCATACTGATGAACTGTAGTAAGATACTGAAGATGCTCTTTCTTTCTTTCATTTTTTGGAATCACATGTACTAATCTTTTCTCCATAGGTACAATGGCACACAAACGACAAGCAAGAAAGAATGCCCAGGACAAGAGGGCCAGAGATGAGATAGTAGCTCAGAGGGATATCAGGGATGAGGCCTCTGCATCCGATTAGGAGGAAAATACACCTAGTGGTTCAGTGGAGGAGTACTAGGTCGATACTGATGAAATTAATGAGCCCCAAACCACTATGGCATAGGCCAAGGATTAGGCTATAGCTATCTTAGCCACTTCGATAGAAGCTATCCGGTCTAAGGAGAGAGATGATACACAGTCCCGGGAGTTCAGTAGTGGCTCAAATGTTGAGGAAGGGCCAGTTCACGCCCAATCTGGAGAGGTTTCAGGCAAGGATGAATCTAAGGAGGAAGATGACAAACAAACCCCACCTGCAACGAGCCGCACAAGTAGGTGGGGTGTGTCAGGTGCTTCGGGAGATCTATATATAGGGCTTTACCCTTACATCAAAGCATAACCCTAGGAGGAGCATTCAAGAGGAGCCACGGATCTTGACCGGTGCATTAGGTGAGGTTGAGGATATTAAGCGGCTGTTTGACTTGTACGATTTCAGCTAGATGGTGAGAACCCTTGACAGCTTCAGTGCTGATATCGTCAAGGAGTTCGATGCTAACTAATTAGCAACTATGGAGCATCAGACTACATCTAGGTAGAAGGTAAAGAAGCATCCCAAACTAGAGAGTGTTATAATTCGGGGGCGGACCATGGATATATCGGATCAAACCATAACCCGCATGCTATATGGGCTAGAATATCAAGCTCCAGCCTCCATTGCTGAGTTTGACCACCGCATTGAGGCCCTAAAAAGGGTCAAACAGTTGAGTGTTGAAGAGAGGTAGAGGCATGTGAGGTGGCTAGCCAGCATTATAGTTGTGGAGAAGGAGGATACATATTGGATGACTAATGGATGGCAGGTCACTAAAGCCTCGCTCAATTTCATTGTGAAGGCCTGCTGGACACTAGTTCGCCACAGGTTGGCACCTATGGCTAATGAAAACACTTTGAGCGCCTACAGAGCAGGATTGGTGGAAAGTATCATGTCAGGTTATGATATAAACATCCCATGGATCATAACAGAGGAGATTCAGGATCGAGCTCTAGCATTGAGCATGACCATTCCATTCCCCAGTCTCATATACAGGCTCTATAGGGAATCAGGTGTCCGGGTCATAGCAGAGATTGATTCCAGAGTTGTAGGTACATGAACTATGGATATTGGCTTGATTCGTGATGAAATAAACTCGGTGGATCAGGTTATAGCACCAGTAGCAGTCTTGACACTGCAGATAGCTGGTAGTTAGCATGTAGATGCCCCCATTTCAGTTGAACAGAGCGAGATGTCGGCCACTGAGGTCGGACACACTGCAGCTACTCTGAGCACATCATCTGCTCCTCTACCAGCTACTTTAGGATAGATTGAAGTTGGTTAAGTCCTAGTACCATAGTATTTCCTACGAAAGATGGCCAAGAGGCTGACCCTGACAAAAAAGAAGGTGAATGTCATGATGGAGCATGTCAATCCATGGGTGAGGGCTGAGATTGAGGAGGCATCCAAAGCTTTTCACACTAGGATCAATAGTTTTGAGCTTTGACTCAATGAGCAGTTAACGGAGCTGTCAGATGTGAGTAGACTGTGGGATGAGTTGGGCTAGATCAGAAGTGAGGTCGCTGAGCTGTCATCTCAATAGCCGACCATATTACCATCCCTGACCATTTCGTTATTTGAGGATGAGCTCAATGAGGAGTTTGACTTTGGGATGATCTAGACTCATAAGTCTACCGCGGGAGACAAGGTATCACGCCCCGAGTTTACACCCTGGATGGAATACGGCACTTGGAGTCAAAAGTAACCCCAAGTCAACCCTTGGTCTATCATACATTGGCATTCTGAGTAATATGTAAATTTATTCAGCGGAAATTTAAACCAAAAATATAAATGCTTGAAAGAAATAAAGCTGATTCATAATATTTGAATATATAAGAACAAAGCTACAAGTCTAAAAAACCAATTTGCGTCTGAAAGCCACTATGACTGATGAGTTTCTAGGACAAGCCCCCAGCTAACTCCAAATATAAATAAAAAGGAAAGAAAGTATAACTGAAGCAATAAATCTCCATCCTCGAAGAATGAGGACTCACCAACTAGAATACCTGAGGTCTTTGATAAGCGGTAAGCTAACGAGGCTAAGACTGAGATCCTGCAGCTGTATCGTAAAACGATATAACATAAAAGTATGCATTAGTACTTTGAATGTACTAAGTAAGTGAGAGAAACATAACACAATGGAATAAAAATGCTAAACTGAAACGACATGCAATGACCAACTAAAGCTACTGAACTGAATGATTGAAAATAACTAAGATGGTCTGAAAGACCCTGTCTTATGGTCAAAGCAAGTTCTAAATCTGGAATACCGATCTAAACTGAACTGAACTGGAATGAACTCACTAGTGGGAGAGTATATAACCGACATATAACTATGTGAGCTAGACGTGGAGTCCGATGTATACACCCCATCGGTAGAACCCAATATACCTTGCCAGGGTATAAAGGGGTGAACTGGGTAATCACAAGAGCCTGCGGCCAATCAGGATAATAAACATTGTAACCTACGGTGGCAATGTAGTTCTAGGAACCTGGGTGCGCTGGAACCCCGGTCCGCTCGGTGCTAATTCCTACTCCCACTAGATAGTCCTAAACTGAATACTAAGATGATAGCTAGAAACTGTGGCCCAAGACCAGTCAAGGATACATATCTGAAAGCACCTTGAGGGTCTTATCGGACCAGATTCTTAAATTGGGTTCTAAGACTGGTCAGAGCTACTTATCTAAAAGCGTCATAACCGTCTATAGAACAAACTAAAATCTAAAACTGGGGTCCTAAGGCGAGTCAGTGTTTATCTAAAGTGTCATGACCGCCTAGTGGACCAATAAAAACTGAATTCTAAATCTGATTCTGATAATTGGAAGGTACTACTAACACCTCAGGAATTTCTGTAGTCAAACTAATCAACTGAAATTTTCTGACTTACACTGAGAATTCTAACATTCTTACTAAAATTGAACTGACAATATTCTAATTTAGTTTCAATACTACAAATAACATGGGAGTCCACAACACTGATAAATCCAAGTAAGATTTCGATATTCAAGCACTAATGCAAATTTCGAGATTTTCTAGTTCAAGAAATAGGGCTAACTTTCACTTCACAAGATTTAGCATCATTTCAGTCACAAACTGGTGGGAAATATCTATAATTACCATGGTATAATAATCCACATGATTTAGATAAATTATTACTAGGAATTTCTTGACATTTAGTAGTTTCAGGGCTATAACTGATAGAGAAAAATAGGGAGAAAATCGGGGACACGGGGGAAGAACTATTCCCTTGTTGAGTTCCCACATACCTGGTGAACAAGCCCGAAGAATTTCTTGAGAAACTGAGGAGAAAAGGTTGCCCTAGCACTTTCTTTGAAATACTCTTAGAGAAGTTCTATGATCTATTTTTTAAAGGTCTACGTGGGGAATGAGGAAAGAAACCATTTAAACCCTCTAATAAGTCTGAAAATATGCTTAGAACGATGTAGTTTAGAGTCTAGGAGGGTAGGAAATTACTGAAAGACCCTTGAAAAAACTTGCAGGGGAAAACTGATCTTCACTTCTCACGGGTAACCCAAAGGGTTGTGGTCTGTGACCACGACTCGTGGTCACACTCATGAGGTGCATTGCCTGGAACACGTTGTTGGTCACCACAAGGGACTTAACGAGTCATGGTTAGTGACCACGACTCATAGTCACCTCTCGTGGACTACACTGCCTAAATATCCCGGAAGTCCCCGCGAGTGACACCATGACTCGTGGTGTCCCAAACGAGTCATGGTGAGGACTCATTATGTACACTGTCAACCTCCTCTAACCCTTGACCAGTCATGACTATGATTCACCTAACGTGTCGTGGCATGGACCATGACTCGTGGTCACAAGTCGTTAGGTACACTACCTAATCATTCCCTGTTTTATATAATTCTTGACCACGGGTCATATCACGACTCGTGGGGGTTGACCACGGCTCGTGGTCACACCCGTGGTCACCCATACACCAAATTTCAAACTAAGATCCCAGGCCTCACCACAAGTCACTTAATGACTCGTGGTCACTCCCCACGGGTCATAGAATGACTCATTTTTTGACCTGGTGCAGATTTTCCAATTTTCTCTAATTTATGTTTGGGGTCTAGTCTTTGAGTTTTGAGGGCATTACAATATCTCCCCTTTGGGAACATTCATCCTCGAATGTTGGAAAACACATAGGAAAGCAGAGAATGGTAATCTTTATACACAAATACTAATCATGAAAGATGAAAGCTAGCGGACTGACTATCTCTGAACTGAATTCACTAATCATGCACATGTTCATTTACATGAAAGGAATTGAGACATACGAATAAAAAGCAAATTTGGGAAAGGAGTTAGATACCTTGAACTGAAACTGAGTCGGAAGGGAACAAATGGGAGTATCTAGCCATCATATCTGCTTCAGCCTCCCACGTAGCTTTCTCAACATGCTGATTTCTCCATAAGACCTTGACTGAAGCTACCTCCTTGCTCCTCAGCTTATGAACCTTTTGGTTAAGAATCTGGACTAGGACCTCCTCGTATGAGAGACTATCTTTCACTCCCACACTATCCAATGGCACAATTGAAGTTGGGTCACCAATGCACTTCTTCAATAGTGACACATGGAATACAACATGCACAAACGCCAACTCTGAAGGTAATTCCAGCTCATAAGCCACCTTGCCAATTCGCCTTATAATTCTGTAGGGTCCCACGTATCTCGGGCTGAGCTTTCCCTTCTTTTTAAATCTCATCACCCCTTTCATGGGTGAAATTTTCAAATAGACCCAGTCATCCACAGCAAACTCTAATTCTCTTCTCCTCACATCAACATAAGATTTCTGACGGCTTTCTGTTATTTTCAACCTCTCCCTGATAAGTTGAACCTTCTTCATTGCCTTGTGAACTAAGTCTAGCCCTATCAGGGTAGCTTCACCAACCTTAAACTACCCTATAGGATATTTACACCTCCTGCAGTATAATGCCTCAAACGAGGCCATATGGATACTAGAGTGGTAGCTGTTGTTGTACGCAAACTCGATGAGCGGCAAGTGGTCATCCCAACTGCCCTTGAAATCGATCGCGCATGCTCTCAACATATCTTCTAGGGTCTGAATAGTCCACTCAACTTTCCCATCTGTCTGCGAGTGAAAAGTTATGCTGAGCTTGACCTGGGTACCAAGTCCCTTCTGAAAAGACTTCCAGAAATATGAGGTGAACTGGGTACCTCTGTCTGAAATTATGGATAATGGCATCCCATGAAGTCTGACCAACTCCCGAATATAAATCCTAGCATAATCCTCAGCTGAATCTGTAGTTTTGACTGGGAGAAAATGTGCTGACTTAGTCATCCGGTCTACTACTACCCAGATAGAATCATGTTGCCGAAGAGTTCGAGACAGACCCATAATAAAGTCCATGTTCACTTCTTCCCACTTCCACGTGGTTATGCTGATATCTTGGGTCATACCTCCCAATCTTTGGTGCTCTACCTTGACTTGCTGGCAATTCGGGCACTTAGCTACGAATTCGGCGATGTCTCTCTTCATGCCGTTCCACCAGTAAATATCCCTCAAATCGTGGTACATTTTAGTAGCACCAGGATGGATTGAGTACCTCGAAATGTGTGCTTCATCCAATAATTATTGTCTCAAGTCACCAACGTCGGGTACACACAATCTGCCCTGGTAACGAAGCACACCATCTCCCCCTTTGGAGAAAGCCACAACAACTTTCCTGAGAAACGCTTCCTTAAGTTTAAGTAAGATGGGATCTTCATCCTGTTTGGACTTAACTTCAACAACCAAAGAGGAATCTAACCCGCTTTACATTACCACTCCACCCTCAGCTGAGTCAACCAACTGCACCCCTAACCGAGCTAGTCAGTGAATATCTTTTGCCAATTTCTTTTTGCCTTCCTTAACATGAGCCACGCTACCCATAGACTCTCTGCTTAGGGCGTTAGCCACTACATTGGCTTTGCGCGGGTGATATAGCACGCTCATGTAATAAACCTTCAGCAGCTCTAACCACCTTCTCTGACAAAGATTTAGGTCCTTCTCACTGAATACACACTGAAGGATGTTGTCATCGGTGAAAACATCCGTGTGAGCCCCATACAGATAGTGTCTCCATATTTTTAATATAAATACCACCGTTGCCAACTCCAAGTCATGAGTCGGATAATTTTTTTCATGAATTTTAAGTTGTCTAGAGGCATACGCTATCACCTTGCCCTCTACAGTAGAACTCAACCAAGTCCAACTCTGGAAGCGTCAGAATATACTACAAATCCATCTGATCCTTCGGGTAGTGTCAACACTGGAGCGATAGTGAGACAAATTTTTAACTCCTGGAAACTCTTCTCACATGCATCTGACCATTGAAATTTCACCTTCTTCTGAGTCAGCTTAATTAGAGGAGATGTTATAGAAGAAAATCCTTCCACAAAGCATCGGTAATACCCGAATAGACCCAAGAAGCTTCTGATTTTGGTTGGGGAGGTAGGTCTAGGCCAGTCTTTTACTATTTCTATCTTTTGAGGATCAACCTGAATACCCTTTTTTGAGACCACATGACCCAGGAAATTCACGGACATCAACCAAAATTCGCACTTGCTGAACTTGGTGAACAACTAGTGGTCTCTAAGTGTCTGAAGCACTATCCTCAGGTGATTAGTGTGCTCTTCCTTATTTTTGGGTATACTAGAATGTTATCGATAAGTACAATGATGAAAATATCCAGACACTGCTTGAAGATTATGTTCATCAGGACCATAAAGGCTGAGGGGCATTAGTTAGTTCGAAGGAAATAACCACAAAATCGCAGTGACCATATCGAGTCTTGAAAGCATTTTTTGGTATGTCACACTCTCTGGCCCTTAGCTGGTGATACCCAACCTGAGATCTATTTTGGAGAAACAACTGGCTCCCTGAAGTTGGTCGAATAGGTCATCAATTCTGGGTAGGGTATACCTATTCTTGACTATGACCTTGTTCAACTGATGGTAATCTATGCACATTCTAAGGGTACGGTCTTTCTTTCGCATAAATAGCACTGGAGCACCCCAGGGAGAGATGTTGGGTCTGATAAAACCCTTGTCAAGAAGATCTTTTAGTTGCTACTTCAACTCTTTAAGTTCAACCGGAGCCATCCTATAAGTAGGAGCGAAGATGGACTGAGTATCTGGAATTAGGTCTATACCGAAGTCTATTTCCCGTTTAGGAGGAACTCCAGGAAGATCTTCGGGGAACACATGGAAATTCACTGACAACGGGGACTGACTGGATAGTTGGGGTCTTAGAGTTGGAACCCTTGACCCGAACTAGATGGTAAATACATCCCTTGGATATAAGCTTCCTATCCTTAGGGTAGGAAATAAACCTACCCTTAGGCGCTAAATTACTGTCGATCCATTCTAGAGCTGGCTCATTAGGGAACTAAAATATGACAACCCTAGTTCTACAATCGATTGAGGAATAACTGGAGTGTAACCAATCCATGCCAAGAATGAGCTCAAAGTCGACCATGTCTAACTCTACAAGGTCAGATGGAATGACTTTATTGAAGACTGAGATTGGGAAGTTCCTATACACAAGGCTGGCTTTAACTGACTCTCCTATTAGGCTGGAGATTGAAAATGGTTCTGAGAGGACCTCTAAACTGATATCGAACTGGACTGCTACGTATGGAGTCACGAATGATAGTGTGGCCCCCGGATCAATAAGGGCATATACATCTAGGTGGAAAAGACGTAACATACCCATGACTATATCTGGTGAATTCTCCTGATATTGACGAGATGATAATGCATAAAAATGGTTTTATCATTGAACGCCCTCCGTAACTGATGTATTATCCTGCTGAGATGGTCGGCCTGCTGGTGTTGCTGAGGTGGTGGATTGTGACCTTCCCCGTCCTGCTGACGGGCATTCCTTAAGCCGGTGACCAAGCTGTCCACAACTAAAACAACCCTCTCGGCCCTAAATACACTCTATTGGGTGGTTCTTTCCACACTTGAGGAAAGCTGGATACCTGTTACCAACACTGTAACTCTAGGACCGAGAGCCAGATGCTCTACCCCTCCAATCCTGGTGGGACCGAAAGGTAGGGGCACTGCTGAGCTGGGTGTTGAAGCCCTCTGCTGCTGCAGTGGGTGGCTGCTACCGCCAGACCTCTGGTGACCATAAACGGATTGGCCAGTCCTTTCCCGCTTCTTCTTTCGCTCCATGTCCCTCAGTTTTTCGGCCTCAATCTGCTGGGTACAGGAAAAATCAGGCTAGAGAGGTCAATATCCTTAATCAGCATCGCTGTCCTACACTCTTTGAGGACCAAGTTCAACACCCCATTTTCAAATTTCAGCATGCGAGCCCCTGGCTCGGTCACCATCTCTAGAGCGTATTTGGACAACCTGGTGAACTCCATAACGTTCTCTTCTACCGTCCGGTTTCCCTATCTCAAATTCATGAACTCCGTTACTTTCGCCTCCCTGAGCTCCTAAGGAAAGAATCTGTCCAGGAAGGCTGTAATGAACTCCTCCCATTTCACCGGTCCTACTTTCGCTGGCCTCCCCTCCTTCCACTGCTCATACCAGACCTGGGATACCCCTTTTGGCTGGTAGGCAGCCAAGTCAGCATTCTCTGAGGGACTGACACCCATAATTCTAGTGATCTTTTTAATCTCATCCACAAATCCTTGTGGGTCCTCTCCTATCTTAGATCAATTAAAATCCGGAGGGTTCATCCGGGTGAAGTCCCACACTCGAGCAGTTGCTGCAGAACCATTATTATTGATTGGAACCACCTACCGATTTACTTGGTTGGTAACAGTTTGGGCGAGCAGCTGAATGGCTTCCCTAAATTCTGCGGTAGATACTGAGTTGTCCTGAGGGGCTGTCGGGGCTGGTGGGGAAGGTTAGTGAGCATTATCAACCATTCTTCCGTTACCATGTTGCAGAGGCATGATTCACTAAAATGAAATAGAGCACGAGTTAGGAGAATGATTCTGGAACTGAATTTTGACGCACGATGAGGAGTATGAAATAAAGGAATTTTTTCTAATAACATCTCGTAGCCTTTCCATCATAAGTATGGCGCGCTTCACACCCATGAAGAGGACACTACTCGATGTGGCTTTCAGACATCCGAGGATACTCTGAACCTAGGGCTCTGATACAAGTTTTTCATGCCCAGAGTTTACATCCTGGACGAAACACGACACTTGGAGTCACAAGTAACCCCTGGTCAACCCCTGGTCTATCATACAATGGCATTCTGAGTAATATGTAAATTTATTCAGCGGAAGTTCAAACCAAAAATATAAATGCTTGAAATAAATAAAGTTGATTCATAATATTTTAACATATTAGAACAAAGTTACAAGTTTGAAAAACCAATCCCCGTCTGAAAGCCACTATGACTGATGAGTTGTTGGGATAAGCCCCCAGATAACTCCAAATCTAAATAAAAAGGAGATAAAGTATAACTGAAGAAATAAATCTCCATCCTCGAAGAATGAGGACTCACCAACTAGAATAGTTGAGGTCTTCGGTGAGCAGTCGGCTATGAGGCTAAAACTGAGATCCTGCAGCTATATCATGAAATGATACAGCATAAAAGTATGTATCAGTACTTTGAATGTACTAAGTAAGTAATAGAAACATAACACAATCGAAAAAAAATTATAAACTGAAATGAAATGTAATGACCAACTAAAGCTACTGAACTGGATGACTGAAATAACTGAGACGGTCTGAAAGACCCTATCTGATTGGCAAAGCATGTTCTAAATCTGGAATACTGATCTGAACTGAACTGAACTTACTAGTGGGAGAGTCTATAACCAACATATAACCACGTGAGCTAGACGTGGAGTCTGATGTAAACACCCCATCAGTAGGACCCAATATAACTTGCCAGGGTGTAAAAGAATGAACTAGGTAATCACAAGTGTTTGGGGCCAATCAGGCTAATAAATATTGTAACCTATGGTGGCAAAGTAGTTCTGGGAACCTGGGTGCGCTGAAACCCCGGTCCGCTCGGTGCTAAGTCCTACTCCCATCGGATAGTCCTAAACTGAATACTAAGCTGATAGCTCGAAACTAGGACCTAAGACAAGTCAGGGATACATATATGAAAGCACCTTGAGGGTCTTATCGGACCAGATTCTGAAATTGATTTCTAATACTGGTCAGAGTTGCTTATTTGAAAGTGTCATAACCGTCTACAAAACAAACTAAAATATAAAACTGGGGTCCTAAGGTGAGTCAGAGTTGTTTATCTAAAGTTGTCATGACCCTAGTGGACCAATAAAAATTAAATTCTGAATCTGATTCTGATTACTAGAGTTAGTACTAATACCTCAGAAATTTCTATAGTCAAACTGATCAACTGACATTTTCTGACTGACACTGAGAATTCTAACATTCTTACTAAAACTGAACTGACAATATTCTGATTTAGTTTCAATACTAATAACAACATGGGAGTCCACAACATTGATAAATCCAAGCAAGATTTCGATATTCAAGCACTAATGCAAATTTCAAGATTTTCTAGTTTAAGAAATAGGGCTAACTTTCACTTCACAAGATTTAGCATCATTTCAGTCACAAACTGGTGGGAAATATCTATAATTACCATGGTATAATAATCCACATGATTTAGACAATGTATGACTAGAAAGTTCTTGACATTCAATAGTTTCAAGGCTACAACTGATAGAGAAAAATAGGGAGGAAATTGGGGACACAAGGGAAGAACTATTCCCTTATTGAATTCCCACATACCTGGTGAAAAATCCCAAAGAATTCCTTGAGAAACTGAGGATAAAAGGTTTCCCTAGCTCTTTCTCTGAAAAACTCTGGGTACACTGTCAATCTCCTATAACTCTTGACCAAGTCCTGACCATGAGTCACCTAATGGGTCGTGGCATGGACCACGACTCGTGGTTACAAGTGTTAGGTGTAGTACTAACCTTTCTCAGTTTTATATAACTCTTTATAATGGGTCATATCACGACTAGCGGGGGTTGACAACGACTCATGGTCACCCATACACCAAATTTCAAACTAAGCTCCCAGGCCTTACCACGAGTCACTTAACGACTCGTGGTCACTCCCCTGGGGTCACAAAATGACTCATTCTGTGATCTGGTGCAGATTTTCCAGTTTTCTCTTATTTAAGTCTCGGGTCTAGTCTTTGAATTTTTAGGGTATTACACAAGGGAAAGCGAAGTTCATTTGAGGTAGTTTATGAGGAGACCTCCAGAAAGAGGAGGAAGAGAGAGAAAGGAGCACAGGCGGGTGACAATAACTAGCTGGAAGACTCATGACCAGCATCTGTCTGAGTTGCAGGAGAGAGTTAGAGGAGCAAGGAGCTCAGCTACTGTGCCTAGTGAGCCTATAAGTGGCAAGGACCCTTTGGGTGAGCCACATTTAGCTCCGAGAGACATTGAGGTCATTGAGGTGACCAGTACTATTGAGGGGGTAGGTATAACCCCCACTATCATCACCACACCATAGAGTGCATCGGCCACCGCTAGTGCCACGATCGCTGAGGTGGAGAGTGTGCCATCACATGCACCTGGACAGAATGATAGGAGCACGTAGAGCGCCATAAGTATGTTCCTCTCCTAGGTATCTATATGTTTTTACCACCAAGGATTTTTTTTTCTATGTTTCTTTTACCTTAGACATGCTATCTAGTAGAACCGACATGTTTTGACTTGTTTAACTAGAAGTAATTTAGGAGTACTTAACAGTCAACCAACTGCACATGTATGTGATGTTTTGTAGTTTTTTTAAAAAATGACCTCTTTTTTAAATTTTTTATGATTAGTTTTGTGAGTTGAATGCAAAGCATGACCAATGATCTTTTTATGGCATTTGATAGATTAGCATGATTAACTATAGTATAGCTGAGCATGAACTAGATAGGTAGGGTGATGCAATCCTATACTATGTGTGAGTGAGTTCTTACCTAGTTCGATATTGTGTAGGTGATCTAGAATTTGCCCGATCAGTCTTTGCTTAGGTTAGAGGATAGCCAGCTCGGAATGGATCATAGACCCTTTTTGACTTAGCTCACTTATAGCCCAAATTTCCTGAACAAATGAAATACATATCCCTTGATCCAAATGTTTGAGCATAAATTGACCACTTTCTTTAATTATCCCATTTGCCTCCCCACTTATTTATAATGAACCTGTTTTGGTCCTAGTCCCTCCTTGGATATTGTGATCCTCAACTCAGGCAAAATGCCTAAGTTGAGAGTGGCTATTGTAGGGGTGCGTAAGCTGTATGGGGGAGAAAAAGGAGAAAACTTGAAAGTTGAATAAAATGGAGAAAGGGAGAAAAGAAGAGAAAAGGGTAGAAGTAAAGCCACAAGTTGTGTAGTGACAAGGAGGGTAAGTCAATATTGTCCATATTTACCACACTAGTCATTAAGCCTACATTACAAGTGAATATAATTCCTATGGTGGCCCTAACCTGACTACCTGAAAAACTAGAATAGAGAAAATAAGGCAAGCTTATGGTATCACTTGTGCAGTATTTGAATTTTTTTGTGAGAGTGAGAGCTTTGATTGATAGTCCCAGTTTTATATATATCATTGTGAGTGTTTGGAACTTCATTTGCTATGAGGGTACATGGGTTGTATTGCATACTGCCAGTTATCTGTGCAAATAGCATTAGTGATTGCTCAGTTGTCTACTAATAGTTTAATCCTATTTCTAGATCCTTTTGTGTCATGAGGTGTAGTTGCATGTGTACACAACAGTCCTGATTTTGAGTGTGAAAGAAAAGGCGGTCAATACTTGATAGTGATCATGTGTGCAGTTGTAACACCCCAAGACTTTTCTAAACCAAACTTAGACCTTGCAAGAAAAATCCAGAACAAAACCAAAAAAAAATGCTTCAGAACGACTAAGACAACGAGTCATGGTCAGCTCCAATGACTCGTTGTGCCAGCCGTGGTCAGCCCTATTTGATCAATCGAGAACCCAAGGGACAAGGAACGACCCGTTGCCAGAAACAATGACTCGTCCTGTCACTCGTTGGTTCCCCATCCCAGAATCCCTTCTTTAGGACCCCAAGAATCAACCCATGAGTTGTTGTTAGAAACAATGACCCGTTGTGGGAGTCGTTGGGTGAGAACCCAGAAACCTTTTCCAGTGATGACGAGTGAAAACAACGAACCTTTGTTTCCCATAATGATTCGTTATCACCACCCATGGTGTCAATTTTGAGAATTTTTAGAAATTTTCTAGTGAAAGTAATGACTGGACACTACAACCCATTGGGTCAACCAACGAGTCGTTGTGTCACCCTTCATCAAGCCCTCCGGGTTTCCTCGTACAGTGACCACAGAAGGAACCAACGACCCGTTGGTTCATCCAACGAGTCATGGTGTCCCCCATTTCAAGATCCAGTGATACCATCCCCCAGGCAGTAGGACCAACGAGTGGTCCCAATGAGTCAAGGCTCAATGAGTCGTGGTCTCAACGAACGACTCATTGAGTGACCCATTAGGTCCCTATCAATCAGTTTCTAGATTTTTATTCCAGGGTTATTTTTATAATTTTCCACCTATTTAGTACCTAAACTATGTCTTTTTAAGTATAATTTCAGAGAATATTAGAGGGATTGAACGATTTACTCCCTCATTCCCCACGTACAATTTCAGAAATCAATCATAGAACCAAGGTCACTTCTCTTAAGCAGAATCTAGGGCTCCTCATCAGTTGCAAAAATTCAAGCTTTATTCTTCAGGGATTTCTAAGCCAGGTATGTGGGGATTCATCAACGGAATAGGTCTTCCCTTGTGTCCCCAAAAATCTTCTTTAATTTTCTCTATTAGTTCAACCCTGTGGATTCGGAATGTAGAAAAATTATCAGACTAATTTCTTGAGATTTCAAATGGAGTATTTCTCATGATTTTTAACTGCTTTGTTATTCCCTATTTGTACAAATTTTTGAGAATTGTATCTAGTGGAATGATTTAGCCCTAGTTCTCAGTTTAGTAGAATATAGAATCTAGAGTGTCGAACTAGCTTTCCTGTAGCTTGATTCTATCTGGTTTGAGATCCCCATATTGATAGTGTATGTGGAATTCTTAATCAAATATATACATGTCCAGTCTGAGTCAGATTATTACACTCAATGTTGTTCAGAAATGTCAGTTGATCAGTTTGACTACAGTTAATTCTTGAGGTGTCAGTGGTGCCTCCCAGTTATCAGTATTAGACTCAGTTATCAAATTTTAGTGGTTCTTTAGATGGTTATGACACTTCTAGATAAGCAGCTCTAATCAGCCTTAGAACCCCAGCTTCATATTACAGTTTGTTCTTTAGACGGTTACGATGCTTCAAGATAAGCAGCTCTGACCAATCTTAGAACACCAATTATAGAATCTGGTCCGATAAGACTCTCAGGGTACTTCCAGATAGGTATTCTTGATTTAGTCTTGGGCCCAGTTTCAAACTATCATCTTAGTAGTAAGTTTAGGACTATCCAGTAGGAGTAGGACTTAGCACTGAGTGGATCGGGGTTCCAACGCACCTAGGTTTCCAGAACTATGTTGCCACTATAGGTTATTTTTATTAGCCTCATGGCCCCAGACTTCGATCACCCAGTTCATGCCTTTATACCATATCAAGGTATATTGGGTCCTACCAATGAGGTGTATACATCCACGTCTAGCTCACGTGATTATATGTCGGTTCTAGATTCTCCCACTAGTCAGTTCAGTCTCAGTTAGCTCAGTTCGGAACAGTTTCATATTACTCAGCTTAGATTAGTTCATTAGAATAATTCAGATCAGTATCTCAAATTTAGGGCATGCCTTGACCATCAGACAGGGTCATTTTGACCATCTCAATATATTTCAGTTTATTCAGTTTTTACTTTTCAGTTGGTCATTGCATGTCATTCCAGGTCAGTTATTTATTCTCTCTGTTATGTTTTGTCCTACTTACTTAGTACATTCAAAGTACTGACGCATACCATCTATGCTATATGATTTTATGATACAGCTGCACGTTCTCAGTCTCAACACCATTAGTCGATCTTATCCAGGAGTTTTCAGCTGCACCAGTGGTGAGACCTCATCTTTCGAGGATGATGTTTATTTTATTCAGTTATATTTCATTCAGTAGACTTTAGAGTTAGCTGGGGGCTTGTTCTAGCAACTCATCAGATATAGATAGCTTTCAGACACAAATTTAGACTTTCAATTTTGTTCTCAGTTGTATAAAGCTTTACGATTTAGTTCTTCTTCACAAATGGTTCTTTTATTATGTTTAATGCTTCCGCTATGATTTTTACTCAGATCACTAGTGTTAAAATAGACCATGGGTTAACTTGGGGCTACTTGTAACTCCAAGTATCGTGTCTCGTTTAGGGTATAGAATCGGGTGATGACAAACTTGGCATCAGAGCACTAGGTTTAGAGTATCCTAGGATGTCTAAAAGCCACGTCGAGTAGAGTCCTTTTCATGGGTGTGAAGCATGCCACACGTATGACGGAGAGGCTACAATACATTATTAGGAAAACTCCTTTTATTCATACTCTTTATTGTGCATTGAAGTTCAATTCCAGGAACGTTCTCCTAACTCATGCTTTGTTTCATTTCGGTGAAATAATGCCTCGGCGACGTGGTAACGAAAGAAGGGCCGACAACGCTCACCGACCTGCCCCACTAGCTCCAACAGCCCCGTAGGATGACCCAGTTTCCTCTGCAGAATTAAGAGCGGCTATCCAGCTGCTCGCATAGACAATCAAGAACCAGCAAGTGGTTCCGGTCAATACTAATGGGTCCACAGCAGCTGCTCGGGTTTAGGACTTCACCCGGATGAAACCTCTAATTTTTCATGAATCTAAGGTGGGAGAGAACCCATAGGAGTTAGTGGATGAGATCAGGAAGATAACCTGAACTATAGGTGTTAGCTCCTTGGAGAGTGCAAACCTAGCTGCCTACCAGCTGAAAGAGGTAGCTCAGATCTGGTACGACCAGTGGAAGGAGGGGAGACCAGCGAGAGTAGAACCGGTGGAATGGGAGAAGTTCACTACAACCTTCCTAGACATGTTCTTCCCCCAGGAGTTCAGGGAGGCTAAGGTGGCTAAATTTATGAATCTGAAATAGGGAAATTGGACGGTGGAAGAGTATGCACTAGGGTTCACAAGGTTGTCTAAATATGCTCCAGAGATGGTAGTCGAGCTAAGGACTCGCATGCTGAAGTTCATTAATGGAGTATCAAACTTGTTCCTCAAGGAGTGTAAGACTACAATGCTTATTAAAGAAATCAATCTCTCCAGCCTCATCGTTCATGCCCAGTAAATTGAGGCAGAAAAACTAAAAGACTCAGAGCGAGAGAATAAGTGGGCAAGGACAGGCCAATCAATGGCCACTAGAGATCTGGCGGTAGTAGCGCCCACAACAGCAGCAGCAGAGGGCACCAGCACCCACTTCAACCAGTGCCTACTTTTTGGTCCCACAAGGATCAGAGGGGTGGAGCATTTGGTACACAGTCCTAGAGTCACAGTTGTCACGCCCCGAGCCTACACCCTAGACGTAACACGGTACTTGAAGCCACAAGTGACTCCAAGTCAACCCCTGGTCTATCAGTCACTAGCATTCTGAGTAAACATGCACAGCGGATCTTTGAACTACTATCATAAAATATTTATGAAAGAAAAGTCTGAAAACATAAAGTTCAAAATATTTGAATAATACGGATAAGTCTGAAAATCATGTCCGTCTGAAAGCCATCTAAATGAGGAGTTGCTGGGACAAACCCCCAGTTAACTCTAAGTCTAACTGAAACTATGAAATAACTGAAGGAAGGAAGTAATGCCCTCAGATGATGAGGACTCACACTTCAACTACTAAGATGGAGAATCCGTACTGCGGCGTCTAGCGGTGCTGAGTCTGAGAACCTGTAGTTGTATCATGAAACGATACAGAATAAAAGTATGCGTTAGTACTTTAAATGTACTAAGTAAGTGGAAGAAAACATAACTAGATACAATGTCTGAACTGATGTGACATGCAATGACCAATAAGTAAACTGAACTATAGTACTGAAATAATCTGAAGTGGTCAAGATGACCCTGTCTGATGGTCAAGGCATGTCCTATGTCTGAAGGTACTGAGTCTGAGATGCTGATCTGAACTGAAATAACTGATAGACTAGAACTAAAATGAGCAGCTTGTTCTGAAGTTGGACTGGAACGACTAGTGGGAGAGTCTATAACCGACATATAACCACGTGAGCTAGACGTGGAGTCCGATGTATACACCCCACCGGTAGGACCCAATATATCTTGCTAGGGTATAAAGGTATGAACTGAGTGATCACAAAAGTCTGGGGCCAATCAGGCCAAGTAATACTGTAACCTACACTGGCAACGTAGTTCTGGGAACCTGAGTGCACTGGAACTCCGGCTGGCTCGGTGCTAAGTCCTACTCCCACTGGAAGCCTATACTGAACTGCTAAGCTGATAGCTCAAAACTGGGATCCAAGACTACAGGGACATATAACTGAAAGTACCCTGAGAGTATTATCGGACCAAATTCTAAAACTGGGTTCTGGAACTGGTCAGAGATGCTTATCTGAAAGCGTTGTAACCATCTAAGAACAAACTGTAAACTGAACTGGGATCCTGGGGCTGGTTAGAGCTATATATCTAAAATTTCATGACTGCCTAATGGACCAAAACTAGATTCTGTGTCTGATTCTGAAAACTGGGAGGCACCACTGACACCTCAGGAAAAGACTAGAGTCAAACTGATCAGTTGACACTTACTGGATAGTTCTGAAAGAGAAAGTTTTGTGTTCTAACTGGCTAGACTACTAAACATCTAATAGAGAGCTCATTCATTCCGACAACATGGACAATTTCATAACATAGTGAAGTTTCAAGGATTAAAGAAATCTCATCTAGCAGGGCTAAATCATTCTCATTAGTAAAATAATTACTCACCAAATATTTACAACAGAAAATTTCTAGGAAAAATCATCCCACAATATACTTCGCAAAAATAGATGGAATTTAATACGTAATAATCCATACTCGAAAATTTAAGGCTGTAAATCATCATGGCCAGAACAACAACAACTTATCTACAAACTGATGGAAATTGTATGAATAATAAACATGGATAGTAACCCAATTGAAATTAACGAAAACCAATATGAAATTCTCTGCTTATTTGAAAATCTCGAGGCTAAACTGATAGGGAAATTATGGGAGAAAATTGGGGGGACACAAGGGAAAAATAATTCCCATGTTGAATTCCCATATACCTGACTAATATTCTCCTAGAGAAGAGAATTTGAACTGCTGCAGTGGAGGACAACCCTAAGCTTGCTTGAGAGTTTTCTTGAGGAACTCTTTGATAGTTTTCTGAGAATAAACATGACAATGAGGGGAGGAATTGTCCCAACCCTCTTATAAGTCTAATTTTACATCCAAAACGTCATAGTTTAAAGCCTAAGAGAATAGGAAATTACTGAATAATCCTTAGAAAATTGCTAGGAAAAACTGTCAGATGCCCCTAACGGGCGACCTAACGGGTCGTGGTGACTGACCACGACTCGGGACCACTCCCATCAGGTACACTGCCTGGGATCCTCAGTAGGTCACCACGAGGGACCTAACCAGTTGTGGTTAGTGACCACGACTGGTGGACCACACTAGTTCACTGCTGAAGATTTAACTCTAGACTAGGTAACGAGTCACTTAACGAGTTGTTTCCACAGGTGACAACTCATTTCACCCACTCGTCAAATACACTGGTCAACTAAAAGTATTCCCAACTTAGGCCTAACCACGAGTGACTTAGCGGGTCGTGGTCAGTGACCACGACTCGTGATATCCCTCATTAGGTACACTACCTCTCTCCTTTACATTATCCAGCCTCCTCCTCAAAGCTCACCTAACGAGTCGTGGGGTTACTTAATGACTCGTCAGATGGGCCGTCCTGCAACATTTTTGCAGTTTTCTAAATTTTCTGATTTAAGTCCCGGGATTAGATTTTGAGTTTCCGGGGCATTACAACAGCGCTAGCAACCCAGCTTGCCTTAGATATGGCAAGAACTACCCAGGGGAATGCCTTCAGGTACTAGAGGTTTGATTTGGGTATGGACAACTTGGTCATCACCTCAAAGAATGCCCGTCAATAGGACAGGGGAGATCACAATCCATCACTTTAGCAACTCCAGCAGGCCGACCAGCTCAGCAAGCCAACACTTCAGGTACGGATGGCGGCCAGTGCCAAAATCATTTTTATGCTTTGTCCTTTGGTCGGGATTAGGAAAGATCACCTGATGTGGTCACAGGTGTGTTACGCCTTTTCCATCTAGATGTATATGTCTTACTAGATCCAAGAGCCACACTTTCATTCGTGACTCCCTATGTAGATGTCTGGTTTGATATCAGTCCAGAATTCCTCTCAGAACCATTCTCAGTCTCTACCCCAGTTGACAAGTCAGTTAGAGCCAGCCGAGTGTATAGAAACTGCCCAGTCTTAATCTTGAATAAGGTCATTCCAGCTGATCTTGTAGAGTTAGACATGGTTGACTTTTACCTCATTCTTGGCATGGATTGGTTACATTCCGGTTATGCCTCAATCGACTACATAACTAAGGTTGTCAGGTTTCAGTTCCCTAATGAGCCAGCTTTAGAGTGGACAAGCCGTAATTCAGCACCTAAGGGTTAGTTTATTTCCTACCTTAAGGGCAAAAAAGCTTATTTATAAAGGGTGTATTTATCATCTAGTTCGAGTCAAAGATTCCAGTTTCGAGACTCCGACTCTTTAGTCAGTTCCAATTGTTAGCGAGTTTCTTGTTGTATTTCCCGAAGATCTTCCCGGAGTTCCTCCTGAGCGGGAAATAGACTTCCGCGTAGATCTTCTTTTAGACACTCAACCCATATACATCCCTCCTTACAAAATGGCTCCAGCTGAGCTTAAGGAGTTGAAGGAGCAGCTAAAGGACCTCCTTGATAAAGGCTTCATCTGGCCCAACATCCCTCCATGGGGTGCTCTAGTATTATTTGTGTGGAAGAAAGATGGTACCCTCAGGATGTGTATCGACCACCATCAGTTAAATAAGGTCATAGTCAAGAACAGATATCCCTTACCCAGGATTGATGACTTGTTCGATTAGCTTCAGGGAATCAATTGTTTCTCCAAGGTAGATCTTAGGTCGGGGTACCATCAGCTAAGGGTTAGAGAGTGTGACATACCAAAAATAAATTTTAGAACTCGGTATGATCACTACGAATTTGTGGTTATTCCCTTCAGACTAACTAATGCCCCCTTAGATTTCATGGACCTGATGAACAGGCTTTTCAAGCCATATCTAGACATGTTTGTTATTGTATTTTTGACGAAATTCTAGTATACTCCAGAAGCAAAGAAGATCAAGCTAATCATTTGAGAATTGTGCTACAGACACTCAGAGACCGCCAGTTGTTCGCTAAGTTTAGCAAATGCGAATTTTTGTTGAAGTCTGTGACTTTCCTTGGTCAAATAGTTTCGGGTGAGGGCATTCAGGTAGACCCTCAAAAGATAGCAGCGGTGAAAGACTGGCCCAGACCTACTTCCCCAATCGAAATCAAAAGCTTCTTAGGTCTAGCCGATTATTATTGATGTTTTGTGGAAGATTTCTCCTCTATTTCATCCCCTCTAACTAGGTTGACTCAGAAAAAGGTGAAATTTCAATGGTCAGATACGCGTGAGAAGAGTCCAGGAGTTAAAGACTCAACTCACTACCGCTCCAGTGTTAATCTTGCAGGAAGGAACAGATGGGTTTGTAGTGTATCTTGAAACTTCTAGAGTTGGACTCGGTTGCGTTCTAATGCAGCGGGGTAAGGTGATAGCTTATGCCTCCGGATAGCTCAAGGTTCAGGAGAAGAACTATCTGATTCATGACTTGGAGTTGGCAGTTGTCGTGTTTGTGTTGAAAATATGGAGGCACTACCTTTACAGGGCTCACGTGGATATTTTCACTAATCACAAGAGCCATCAACATGTGTTCAGTCAGAAAGATCTAAATCTCCGTTAGAGAAGATAGATAGAGCTACTGAAGGACTACGACATGAGCATACTGTATCACCCGGGCAAAACCAATATGGTGGCTGATACCTTAAGAAGAATGTCTATGGGGAGCGTGGCTCATGTTGAAGAGGGAAAAAAGGAATTAAAGGATATCCACAGGTTAGCTCAGTTGGGAGTGCAGTTGGTTGATACAGCTGAGGGCGGAGTAGTAGTAGTGAAGAGTGAATCAGATTCCTCGTTGGTAGTTGAAGTTAAGTCGAGGCAGGATAAAGATTCCATATTGTGTATATTATGGATGCGGTCCTCAAAAAAGAAGTGGAGGCTTTCTCCCAAGAGGGAGATGGCATACTCTGTTACCAGGGTAGATTGTGTGTACCAGATGTGGGTAACCTGAGACAGCAGATACTGGCTGAAGCACACAATTTGAGATATTCTATCCGCCCAGGTGCTACTAAGATGTACCGTGATCTACGGGATATTTACTGGTGGAACGGCATGAAAGATGTGGGTAACCTGAGACAGCAGATACTGGCTGAAGCACACAATTTGAGATATTCTATCCACCCAGGTTCTACTAAGATGTACCGTGATCTACGGGATATTTACTGGTGGAACGACATGAAAGAGATATTGTAGAATTTGTAGCTAAGTGCCCGAACTGCCAGCAGGTCAAGGTGGAACATCAAAGACCGAGAGGTATGACTCAGGATATCAGTATACCCACATGTAAGTGAGGAGAAGTGAATATGAATTTTATTATAGGTCTACCTCATACTCGTCGGCAACATGACTCAATTTGGGTGATAGTAGATCAGATGACCAAGTCAGCACATTTCCTCCCAGTTAAAAATATAGATTCAACTGAGGATTATGCTAGGCTTTATATTCGGGAGTTGGTCAGACTTCATGGGGTGCCCTTGTCCATTATTTCAGATAGAGGAACCCAGTTAACTTCACATTTCTGGAAGTCCTTTTAGAAGGGACTCGGTACCCAGGTCAAGCTCATCACAACTTTTTACCCTCAAACAGATGGACAGGCTACGCGGACTATACAGACTTTGGAAGATATGCTAAGAGCGTGTGTGATCGATTTCAAGGGCAGTTGGGATGATCACCTACCTCTCATCGAGTTTGCGTACAACAACAACTACCACTCTAGTATCCAGATGGCTCTGTTTGAGGCATTATATTGTAGGAGGTGTAGATCTCCTATAGGGTGGTTTGAGGTTGGTGAAGCTACCCTAATAGGGCTAGACTTAGTTTACAAGGTAATGAAGAAGGTGCAACTTATCAGGGAGAGGTTGAAAACAACGGAAAGTCGTCAGAAATCCTATGCTGATGTGAGGAGAAGAGAGTTAGAGTTTGCAGTGGATGATTGAATTTATCTGAAAATTTCACCCATGAAAGAGGTGATGAGATTTGGGAAGAAAGGAAAACTCAGTTCGAGATATGTAGAACCCTACAGAATTATGAAGCTAATTGGCAGTGTGGCATATGAGTTAGAACTACCTCCAGAGTTAGCATCGGTGCACCCAATCTTCCATGTGTCACTATTGAAGAAGTGTATCGGTGATCCAACTTCGGTTGTTCCACTAGAAAGCGTGGGAATAAAAGATAGTCTCTCTTACGAAGAGGCCCCAGTTTAGATCCTTGACCATCAGGTTTGTAAGCTGAGAAACAAGGAAGCTGCTTCAGTGAAAGTTTTGTGGAGGAACCAGCTAGTTGAAGGAGCCACATGACAAGCAGAAGTAGACATGATGGCCAAATACCCTTACTTATTCCCTTCCAGCTCAGTTCCCACATTAGGTACTAAATCTCTCCTCATACTCTGTTCAGTTCCGTACGTATCAGCTCTATTTAGATTTTCTGTGTGCATTTTAGTTGCATCAGTTCTGTAGTATGGTTAAGTCAGCTCGGAGTCATTTACTCCTTCAGAAAACAGCTCATAGTCTCAGTCTAGGAGTTTCAGATCTTTTTCTAGTTTTCCAGCAGCTTTAGTCTTCATTCGAGGACGAATGATTCCAAGGGGGAGATATTGTAACCCTCTGAAACTTTCCTAGACTAGACTTAGACCTTGTAAGAAAAATACAGAAGAAAACCAGAAAAAATACCTCAGAGCGACTGAGACAACAAGTCGTGGTCAGCTCCAACGACTTGTTGTGCTAACCGTGGTTAGCCCTATTTGATCAGTTGAGAACCCATAGGACAAGTAATGACCCGTTGTCAAAAATAATGGGTCGTCTTATCACTCGTTGGTTCCCCAGCCTAGAATCCCTTCTCGAGGACCCCACGACTCAACCCATGAGTCGTTGTCAGAAACAAAGACCCATTGTGGGAGTCATCGGGTGAGAACCCATAAACCTTTTCCAGTGACGACAAGTGGAAACAACAACCCATTTTTTACCACAATGAGTCATTTTCACCACCCCTGATGTCTAGAATTTTTAGAAATTTTCCAGTGAAAGTAACGATTGGACACAACCCGTTGGGTCAACTAATGAGTCGTTGTGTCACTCGTCGTCAAGCCCTCCAAGTTTCCTCGTATAATGACCACGGGAGGAACCAATGACCCGTTGGTTCATCCAATGAGTTCGTGGTGTCCCCCGTTTCTATATCTAGTGATACCATCCCCCATGTAG